>PTEX01000020.1:1113410-1171516 GCA_003342815.1 Eudromia elegans
CCAGAGAGGTGGTGGAGTCTCCTTCTCTGGAGATCCTCAAAACCCACTTGGACACCACCCCGTGCCACATGCTCTAGGGGACCCTGCGTGTGCAGGGGGGTTGGACTAGATGACCTCTACAGGTCCCTTCCAATCTTGAGTATTCTATGACTGTGTGAAGAAAAGCCAATGGTTCCCCAAATAAAAGGGATAAAACCGTTCCCTCCAACCACCTTCAGACTAGGAAGAACTCTATGCTGTAAGAAGAAAGCAGAGAAAAGCACATCCCTCAGACACTAACGTCATGAGTAAGGATTGTTCTTTCAGTTGAGTCACATCTCATCCATCTTCCTTTTATAAAAGAAGCATTTGAGTGGTACCTTGGAGACTATGAGAAAAGATACCACAAAGTCTTCAAATCGCAAACAAAGTGAAATAGAAGGCTGCTAAACACCACCTGTAAAGCCTACAATAATCCAAATGAAAGATGACATGAAAGATCAGAAGAGTATCTACTTTAAATATGTTCAAATGAAGCAGATCTCAAAGATGGCAGCTTCTGACATTTCAAACAGCAATCTTTAACAATAACAACTTTAAATATAATGAAAAAATCTCCTACAAAGGTCTCTATGTAATGAATACACTTTGAACATTCATCACAAAAACTAAACTCTCTGTATTCTCCTATCATTTATAATTACATAATTATTTTCAGAAGTAAAATGCAGATTCAGTAGAATATGGAAAATTATTCCAATTATGGAAAAGTACCACTGTTAAAATATGAAAAACATTATATATATATATACGCACACACACACACACACATATAGAAAAGAGAGAGAGACAGAGATAGAGAGCCTTAATTATTACTTCAAGCATCTACCAGGGCAAATCCACATAAATCTAAAATGTTCTAAGCTTCAGCTGGCCAAAGGAAATAAATTTCAGAGTGAACAACTTTTGGAACTGCTAACTATCTGAAATGGTTGATTCTCCACATAGGTGACGGCTTGATTTAAAGGCTGGCTCCTTAAAATATATGCTCGAGTTCAGCCATGCATTACAGGACTTGGAAGAGTGATGGAGGATTGTTAGGTCCTTATTATTCACGAAGTCACATCAGGCAGCTGCCGCTGATCTCGGGATACAAAGCAGCAGTGCAATTCAACTTTCAGACTCTTTGGACCAGAGGAGAAATAAAAATGTCTAATGTGACTGTTCTTTGTAAGAATTCCCGCACTGACTGATGCAGGAGAAACAAAAATAAAAAAAATCAAGAAACAAAATCCTTTTAACATATGCAGTAGTCAGGACAGTCATCTGTGAAAGTGGTTCTTTTAACTTCTTAAAGCACTGAGACCTTAAAAGAACTGAGTTTTCAGTTCTAAGAAAAGTGAATGTTCCTGCCTGTTTTGAGACTGAAGTTAAGATGACAGGACAACAAAGATATAAATTAAATTAAAAATTAGATATAAACACATGCCCATGCAACTATGAACTAATGGATTTTAACACATATGAACAGAATGTTCCAAAATGCAAGCTAAACAAAAAAATTAAAAAATCAGAACGAGATGCAAATAAACATTAAACACAGTGTATGCCTACCAGACATAATCAGCACGTAACATACTGTTTTCCAACTGATATTTAAGAAACGTGACTATGATCCTTTGAGACAAACAAGATACAAGCTTTTCTAAAGGCAGAGAGGATTAGTTTCTGCTAACTGTACAACGGTCAAGCTGACAACAATGTTAAGGGACTGAAACACGCATCAAGGCAGTATGTGACAAACATCATAACAACATTGAATTACAGCAGTATAACGATGTTCATGTTACATTTAAGGATGTCATTGTTCTATTTAATGCTAGTAAAAATACAATCAGACTCTGGCTGTTTAATCTTAGACAATGAGGAAACTCGAGTACCTCTTCAACTTACTCTCAAAGTATGCATGAGAATAATAAAACAAATGGCTTAGTAATGTCAAACTCAAATGATTTAATTCTAAATGACTATTTCAATAACTCATAATACGTTGTTGCACTTACTACCTCCCTTATTGTTCCCTCACTTCGAAGGCAGTATAACATATCTAGGAGAATTATTTCATTCATAAACTTACTATTTATTGATTTTGTAGGCTACTTTTCAAATCGTTGTTAAAAGTATTAAAGAAAGATATTAAACACATTTGACTTTCGAAAGTCAGTATTTCAGCTTGAAGTCATCAATCAGAACTGTAAATTTAAGGACGTGCACGGGCATTTTTATTCAGGAATGTATGCAGTACACAGCTCCACAGTTAAATTTAAAGGTTTCCAGTTCTAGATGCAGTTACAAGCACCATCTGAGACCCCCTGCCTTTGCTCGCAGACCTCCAACGTGGAGCAGCTGCCTGTTGCCAATGGCATGGTTAACTCCAAATGGCACCAGGGCTGGGAGAAGCAAGGCAGGGCAGGAGCAAACTCCTGCGGCTGGTTTGCAGCACCGGGGTCCTCAGCTGGGAGGAAATACCCGGCCTGGGGAGCCTATTTCAACAGCTTATGGGGGCAATCAGCATTAGCAAACTGCACAAGAGATCACATTTTTGTACTGTATCTTGCAGAATCATAAGAGGTCAAATGTTTAGATACACACCTTCTACCCCAAATCATATTTTTTAGGTTAGCTAACTATACATGACAAAAAGGTATTTCTGGGGTATAGGTAACACTTTTATTGGCCATATCATAGTTTGATTTACTTTGAAGAAGTTCCTCAGGCTGTTTTATGACATTAGCCTGTGCCTGCCTGGGACTACTGCAGAAAGGGACTGCTCCACTACTGATCCTTCCTAAAATGCTAATGTCAAGTGACACTGAACTGCTGTCCTGGATTCAGAAGCATTCTCGTTTAAAACCTGCTGAAAAGGAACAAAGTCCAAACAAACTTCTAGTGGTATCTCCAAAACACAAAGTGAAACATCTCAAAACACCTTCAAGTAAAATTCTTGTTGAAAAGAAAAAAGTACTAACTAAAAATATATAGTAACAAAAAATGAAATAACATTGTTTTTTAACAGGTTTGTGGATAGTGACTTGTATTCTGGAACATACAATTACTTTCCTCCTATGCTGTGTAAGAAGGAATGGATTGAACATTCTCAGTGTTTTACAGCTTAGAAGCTAAAGAGAAGGGTTTTATCCAGTGTTGCTGGACTATAAAGACACAAAACATGGTAAGGCTGTTTGAGAGAAAAAAGAAAAAAGAATAGAAAAGATGCAACGTGGTGAGGTGGAGAGAGCTAATTCAATATTCATAGTACTATTAATCCATGAAAGAAATTGTACTAGTTTCAGTAGCTGGAAATGATGAGAATAGTTTCCTATTCAACACAATCAACCATGAGGACATCCAAAAAAACCTGTTGAGGCAGCAACAACATATATTTTGAGTACTGAATATCCTAAGCTGACAGGGTAAATCTGTGGTGAAGTGTATGGGTTTCTGGAATGACATGAATGACTTAGAGCATCCCTGCCAGTGTATCACTCCAAGTAAAAGATTTTTGCGGACAAGTGGGGTTGCTTTATTTAAAGAAAATGTTTTCCAAAAAATAAGCTCCTAGAACAGGGGAAGGAAGGAGAAGCAGCAGAYAGAAGCATTTTACATGTAGAGATCTGATCTGCAACATACTAAGAGAACATTAAGCAGGGCAGAGACAGGCAGAGAGACCTTACCTAGGTTTACCAGAACAGAACCATTCATCATTTCTGGCTTATCAGTGAATCTGTTTTCAAGTAGACAAGGGCGACAAAAAGCATAAAGTAATACTACGACCTAGTTCATTTTTAAACGAATCAGCAAAGTACCAGCCGCCAGACAGAGAGTTTTATTTATTTATACTAGCAGTAGTAGGTAGTAGTCAGGTAAAAGAATAAGCAATATTTCTATTTTAATGAACACTGAATGATTACTGTGAAGTTTTATATTTGATATTAATACATTACAGCACATGCCAGTTAGTGTCAAATAAGGCAAAAACGTATTTTGAATGCTTCGTACAAGAGTTAGCAATACAAAAACTGTTTTTGTATTAATTTCAAGCACCCTAGGGAGATTAAATGCTCTAACTGCTTAAGAGATCCTACTAATTTCTCAATAATTCTACTTATAGTAATCTTAGTCACTTAGATATATCTCCACATACATTCTGAATATGTATTTACTACTTACTAATTTTAGTGCTTCGGTCTTGATATGCACAATAAATTCATTCATTTCTTTCTTCTTTCCAAGTACATATTGCTTTTTCACCTTTACCTGCAAAACCTGTTTCCAAGGATGGATATAGGTCTTCTTTACAGAGGTGCTGTCATGGGAAAGTTGCTTATTAGGAAGAACAGAACTGCAAAAGCAGTTACAAATTTAGATAAAAACTACTCTGTACTTTGGATAGGAAGAATGAGGACACTGCAAAATGCCAGACAAAATAAATAAATAATCCTAGTTTGTTAATTTCCCCCTTGGTTAATTAACACCTATAAATGACCTTTAGCATTGACAAGCCCAACTTCATCCAGAAAAGCAAGGTTTAAGCACACCTATCCAAGTAGGATTGATTGCTGATTACAGCATTGTGAAGCACACAATTCAATCTGTTTCTTTTTTTTTTTAAGCTGGAACTGCATTCCATAGTAAGCTGATGCGACTGTCAATGCAGTAGAATACGTAGAGTCATTACGCTACAATAATGTTGATGCTTCCACTGCTACATTTATCTAAAGCACAAAACGTATATCATTTTAGACTGAAATATTTTTTCTTTATATTGCTTAGACTTAAAAATATATTAAATTGCTCCATTATGAAAATTCTCTTCTCTCGCTGTGTTTTTCAGACCGTGTCTGCATCCTTAGGCAGCCAAATAATTTTTATAATTGTACTAAAACAAAAGTGTTGACTGTAAGTTAAGAAAATTGTTGCTAAAATAACTAAGTACTTCAGCAAGTACAATAAATTCTAAATTTAAACAATACACATGCTTGACCAGATACATTTCACTTTTTTGATACATAATTTTTGCTTAAAATTATTTCAGTTTTAGTCTTTTCCTCAGTGCATATAAAACAAGTTTGCAAATTTGTACTATAAGCTGTATTACTCTGATAGGTGCTTCAATCCTGTTTCTTACTGGTATATAACGTTGCTGCTGTACTCTATCTTACAACCGTATTTCAATGAAGAGCCTAATAATCAAAGTTACATGCCCATGTACTTCTTGCTAGTTCCTTCCAGTTGAATTGTGTTTGGCAGTACGGATTGAGACTTAAGATCTCACTGTTCGCTTTCCCCCAAGCTCCAAAGGTATGAGGACCGCGACACTGGCCCCCCCAACAAGAGCACATCCATGCATTTTGCAACCAAAYCTCTAGAATACGCTTGAACATTAAAAAAGTCCCCCCAAAATATTTGGAAGAATTCTTCTTTATAGCAGAGCCGAAGGCAGACCTAACGACTTATTTCCACTCAAGAACTAAAATTTGCCACACCTGACAAAGTATAGAAAGATTCCCACTCTCAATGTAATCCAGAGGGATGAACTGTTCTACAGCTGTTCTACTTGCTGTGCTCCCAGCAACCGAGCTAACCGCACCGATAGGTATGTACCTACAGCCAGATGTCAGTAGATACGGTATATAGGAGATGTACTCATCTTGCAGAAGCCTGCAAACCCATCTCATCACAATACAGATTAAGATGTTAACGTCACAAAAATGGTAGAGGTGAAAACGCATGTAAAAATGTACACAAGGTTGACAATTATTTTCTGCACTGAGATACTATATCCTATCACTTAACTCATCTGGGATAGTGTTTTCTGTGATACAAGYTCAGTTTTCAAAGTCACCCTTGCCAAACTATGTGTAAATTAGACTACAGCTTAAATAAGGACATTCAGTTTACAGAGGGGAAAAACACACACAACTCATTTTCACATTTATGAACTAATGTGTAAGACGAGTTGATGTATAGTCTTTTAAGGGAGCTTTGCGAGAACATCTTCATCTTTTCAGTTAATTCTAACTTAATGTTAGAATTTTTGAAATATTTAACAGAGTAACTATTAAGACAGATAATTAAAACTGCTCATTTTACAAGTATACTATATTAAACTTCATTCTTTGCATTTAGGACATTCTTAGCAGTTAAATATGGTGCAAAACAGAAGACTTATCTCCAAAGAACAAACATACACACATACTTAGGAGTATCCCACACCCCAGAAGACTGATGATTCCTCAAAAATCATTTGGGCAGCTAATGAGTACAGCTTATTTATAAAAACCTTTTTTCTTTTTTTTTTTTAAATCAACTGTGGATGTTAAGCATATTAACTTATCTAGATATTCATCACTATACTGATACTGCAATATAACCCAGATGTTGTTACTAAGATTTTGGCAGGGTAGGGGAAGCAGCATTACATTTTGCTTTTYTAATGCTTCATGAAAATTATAGATTTATTTATGCTCACACTGCAGATGAAAGAACACAACTTTTAATTGTGAGCAGCTGTAATACTGAAGCATTATGCAAGCAAAGGCAGTACAGGGACAGTTGTAACACAAAAAAAMCACTGCAGCTTGTCAGCATGCTAGTGGGTCTATTTATTGGAGGTTTATCTGCTATTTCATCTTTTGCTGATGAAAGTCGGGAGCATTTTAATATTACTGTCATTGTGAATTCCCAGGATATTTTAAATATCAATCCTCTTACCCTTTATCAGTTTTCTATGCAAAACATTCATGCAAGAAAATGGTATGCCTTTACCAAAAAATCTAATATTCCCCTAGAGTCTCTTTAATTTGCTAAAGCATGTTACTCTGTCACTTTACTGTATTAAATATTTTCATTTTAAGCACCTGTGAGATTATTATTTATTAGTCAAAAGCCATTCAGAATTTTTAGAGAATGGTTCTTTTACTAACGGATACAGCTTCTTTTATCAAAGAGAAAATTATGTACCATAAACATTCTGATTCCACTTTATTATTTTAAAATATATGTACAAAGAYTATAATAAAAGACCATTTTAATCCACATAATGTCAAATATCACCTGTCTGTCAATGAAACATTTAAAAGCATCTCTTTATTAGAAACACAAATCAATACACTCAAGGGACTGCAATAACTGTTTCAAGCAATTTGTATTATCATTTCATTCTTGATGTYCCCACTTAGACTAACTTATTATGAATGGTGTGAAAATGGCAACCTGTCACAATTGATTTCTTTTTTTCAACTCTTGCAATATTTTTTTTCCCTCCTTCTTAATATAATTAAGTACCTTCCTACTAAACACGSGCCTTGGTAGTAAGATACAATCTACAACTCAAATTTTATTTCTTCATAACTGAGGTTTTTTTCCCCCTATTCACATTAGAAACATTATTGATGAAACAAAGAGYTATTTGTATTGTTTTGAATTGGAAGAACCTTGTACAAAAGGAAGCACTGAACCTTCTGGCGCCTCTCCAACAGATAAATTTCTTAAAGATATTTCCACTGGCAGCAAAAATCCCTGGAAGAACATTTGGGGTACTGACTGCAACCTCTGTTAGTACAGTAACTTGACTCTTGTCCTCAGGCACTCGGTGTAACTTTTAGCAGTTTTAGTGTTATAAGCATTCCTTAGAAAACAAACAGACAAAACCTGTATCACTTTGGTCAAATATATTTTTCATACTGTAACAGAAAGTATAGAAATCTGAGAATGCACATTTATACTTAGGTGACAGATATTTTCATTAACACCTATGTCAGTCTTWCTTAAATGAAACAGTACCTCTAAAAATAATTTTGCTTCTGAAATCAGCCCCAGAATGGTTTCTCTCCTAGGCAGAATGAATTCAACTCTTGTAACTTCCTTTAATRCAGTAGAAGTCAATCCAGCAAATACGAAATACTTCAAAATAAAAGTTTTCAGTCTTTGGGTTTAGCTATGTCTCAAGTTTTAGGGAAACAATGACCATATAGCAACCACAGATCACACAGAGCATATAGTAAGCATAACTTACCTTATTTTTTGGATTGGATGTGTTCATTACACTTCGAGTCTCCTTCCCTGTGTAAATGACAACACCAATTACAGTTCCTGGGAAAGAAAGAAGAAAGAAAATAAAGATAAACTTGAGGTGTCAAATAAGTAGCTAAGAAAAAAGTTCACAGAACAAAAGCCTGCAATCATTTGCAGTCCTTCAAAGAAATCAGTTTTATAAGGAAAAACACATTTATGAAATACACAAAGTATCATGAACTTTTTTCTTTTCACCTAAACTCTTTAATAAAGGATCATTAGAACCTTCTTCAGACTTGAACTCACATAACGACAACCTGCTTTTGTTCTCTTCAATGGAAGCAACAGTTTAAATGTAACTAGTTAAAACCACACAAGGTCTGTTATCACTATTATTGCAGCATAGCAAACTACAAAAATTTGAAAGAATATACCAAGAGTAAAGATCAAAAGATGAAGGAAAAGATGCCAATGTTAAAGGAAGGAAGTCTCATCTACTCAAAAGTGAAAATACCTCCAATATAAACCAAACAATTCTATATTCTGAACCCTTAGAAATCATATTTTTCTATGMTTTTCCTCCATATTAAGTCTTCTCAAGACTTCCTTGGCACAACATTTTTCCCAAAACTAGTTTGCATCCATTGATAGTTCCATGTAAGGATCTACATTACGATAAATGTAATACTTCCTGAAAATAGTCTATTTCTTTTTTCAATTTTCTTAAAAAGGTTAGTCTCTGATACATAATTTCTGTGTTCTTTCCACTGGTCTCCAAACCAATGCCCAAGATATCTTTCGGGCGCTTTATTTTAGAGGTATTTTGCAACCTGACTCCCATCCATCTTTTTACAACAATATTGAATTATGCTATWCATGGATTTCCACTATTCCTCAAATAACAATCTTTTGGAAGATGGAAAGAGTTTTGAAAAGGTTTAGCTTAGCAGTTGGAAATGAAGTCTTTRTTCTCCATGAGTTATCTATTCCCTACAAGCTCTCCTCATGAGATTCAATAAGCAGCTCAGAAAAAGGACTGTTCTAGCTGCCTGYTATTTTACACTTGAAACATTGATTTCAAAGATGACCATTAGGTAAAATGCATTACGACTATGGACACCACCAGAATGAACATGTGGGCATGGATGAAGAGGTTAAAAAAGGAAGGTGGTATAGGATTACACACAAATAATCAAGCATACTCTGAATCCAGCATGTGCTCATATTAGTTTTAAATATCACCACGAACTAAGTGAACTATATAAAAATAATTTAAAAAGAACTAAAATTCATTAATATCATATGCAGAGCCTGGCAGAAAACAGTGCTTTTTACAGCTGGGCAATTGCATTAGTTGTACAGTTTCTATCGAAAGTGACTTTGCAAGATCTGCCCAAATGATCACAAATCTCCCTTAATATAATTCTCCTCTTATTAGATCTCCCAGCAGGTCTCAGGACAGCATTATGCTGTTCAGCAGTTTGAGACGCATTGATCCTTACAGTAAATTGAGAGCAGGAAGAAGGATTCCATTCTGTAGTGGAAGCTTTGACACTTAAAAATTTAACTGAGGACTTCCCCTCTGTCTTTTCAAAAGAAAACCTATCAAAAACTTCAATACGCAAACACCACWGTAAGGGATGTCACCAACTAATCATTTGCATGGTTCATGGTTTAGAACCAATTGACACATAAAGGTTTTCAAAATATTTAATGGCTAGAATTCTTTTGCTCTATTTTAAGTTGTTTCTTCTGTGGTTGCATTYGTGGTTGCATATGAAGCTTTCACTAACCAAAAAASTCCTTTCCTTCAGAGAGYATTTAAAAAAAAAAAAAAAAAAAAAAAAAAAAAGAGGTAACAGCTCTTGGAAATGGAAAAATCACTTATTTAAAGCTTGAATAGCTTTGAGAGCTTTTTTGCTCTCTTCTTTTTTTTTTTTTTTTAAGAGCACCACAAGTATGGTGGTATCTGCCTTGGATCTCTAGCTCTACCAAAAGTTTCAAAATAAATAGCCTTTGCAGTTCAAATTAATGTTTGCACAAAATATCCAAGTCTCTGTCAGGGTTTTACTATAGCAAGGAGCAAAAAGCACTTCAAATTTGTTAGGAATAACAGTTGGGGTCATTTACATAACTATATTTTTAGTTTTGAAACTAGAACACCAGGATGCATAATACAAGATCTACCTGCTGCAACAAAATAATGATAAAAGTTCTTTTAATTTAGCTTGCTTTTATTTTAAGAGATTAGGAGACAATACCAAAATCAGCTACAGTCAACACCTCCCAAGTGTACAAATTTGAAAAATCTTACTCTCCCAAACTTTATTKGTACATATAAAGAGGTAGCACAGAATTATGTTCTTGATTGGACAGCAGATAATTTTGCTCAAGCAAATTTTTAGTTCCCAAAATTCAGAAAGAAAATAAAGCTAGTCTTATAGTAAATATTTTTCTTGGAATTTTTACTGTTCTACCAAAAGACCCTTTTCTCAGAAAGATCTCTTTATTGCGGCATCCTGATATTTTCATGAGCTTTGGCATTCTGGACTTAACACGYAGTTGATAAGACTCATTGAATTCTTTATATAGATACATTTACTGTCACTGATCTTCAAGATTATTGATCTGTGGTCTCTCTCTCCTCTAAAACTTTTGGCATAACAGCAACCAGAGCTGAAGTTTTGTCAGGTATTCCCTACAGAATTTGCCTAACATCTTTCCTGTCTTGACTTTGACCCTTCATACCACCTTCACTGAAGGCAGCTTGGGGATATTAGGCTCTCCTACCTAACATAGTATGTTTTATATGATATGTCAAAGAAAACACCAGGAAATTCAGCACTCATTTAAACACTCCAAGGCAGAAAATGGGATGTGGCTGAGAAACATGACTTCAAGGAAAGGGATTCTTGGAAGCATAAAGGGTAAAGTTTGGAAGAAACATCCTAGCAGATSTCTGATCCACTGTCCTGACCCTCTGCAATGATTTTTTTTCTTAGGATGTAAATTCAGAGCAATGCAGACCGGCCAATGGCTGAGTGAACTCCATTTCAGACTCCACTGCCAAGTAGAATCACAGAGGGAACATTTGCAACYACTACTCCGCTTCTTTTATCTCCTCCTGCTTCCCACTTAACTACTCCTCTCCCAGCTTCCAAAAAAAGGGCATCTCTATGTGAGGTCAGGAAGGCTTTGAAAACAAAAAAACATTGAGAACAAGAGAACAAATTAATTAACAACACACACATTGTTGTAGAAGGTACACACATCCAGGAAAAGGCCTAATGGAAACAATCCAGCAAAGCACCCATAGGGTAAAAGCAATGGGATTTCCAAGAAAACAGCATTTCCTCCTGCTTTTTCTTGTACAACTAAGTTACTCCTCAAGTACTATTCTTKGTCTATTCTTTTCCTTGCTTTCTTCATCTTGTACCACACCAATCTTGCTTGTACCTAATGCTATGAATCTATATGTTTCCCTTCTAAACTGTGCAAGTTTATATAGGCAAAAARGCAAACACGAAACCGAAGTCTGGCAGTTGCATTGGAGCATCCATTGCCTTTACATACCAGAAACGAGACATCTTACCTCTCGAAAAAATGCGCACAATAAAATGAATATGCCAAGTCAAGAAAGAGAAGTTCCTACTCCCCAGTTTTCCTTTTTCCTWTGCAAAATCTTCTTTTAATTAAATGCAGTTTTTTGGGAGCACCTCAACTGTATATGCCTTTCATAGGTGTATTAGATGACATTCCCTCTCTGAATACCACAGACAAGCAAGCAGCAGTCAAGACAACACAGTGCTTTGACCCTTGAATGCYTTCCACCAACCTCCAAGAGGTTGGCAAAGGTACCACAGCAGTCCCAAGTGCTGTAACAYAGGTGATGTACTCACTCTGCTTACTAACAGCTGATACCCAAGGTACTTAAGTATCTGCCAAGCACTGAGGCCATAAGGAATACTCTACCGGACAGCGGTAACACCAGTCCTCCTCCTCCATCCTCTTGGATGAAAAACACCAAGATTCAATAAAGCTGTGAGCCCAGATATAACCAGATTAAATTAAGATACAAGAGGGGCTGAGACAAGTTAGTAATCTAGAAAGGGGACTTTCAGAAGATGAACAGCACAGAGTTTCCCTCACATGCTATACTGGCTGTTGCCAGCCAGTGACAAGTGCTTTATTAACATGATTCCCATATCTCACATATCTTTGAAATTCAATTATAAAGTCTATTTTTTTTTTAAACTATGAAATTCAAATCTAATTAGCTCAGCATCAAGTATCCTAACTTGGCTATGCACCAATCACCTTGAAAGTGAGATGAATGATACCTCAGCTACTACCAAAACACTTTTCACAATCTCCTGATCGTTCTGCCTTGTGGTCGTCTTCACAATTCTAAGCTCCAGGCACCTATAAAAACTTATAAATTCCCGATTTGATAAAACTGAAGACACTTATTTCCCACTATTCATGAAGGCCTAATTCCTGGTAAAYACAGCAATTACTTACAAATTTGAACAAATTTCAAGATCTGGATTTAAGATACCAATACCGCACCAGCAAACGGYCAATAGAAGTCATATATGCCAGACTGCTGTCTGCACTACCTACATGGGAGCAGCATGCTATCACTGTAGGAAATTGTGGGTAATGTGTAAGAGGAGATATGTGGAATGAATGACAGACTAAAGTTTAGATTTACAAGACTTTAATGCCACAAAATCAGTTATGCAAAACAGTTTCCTATGCAATTAACTTCTATGCAATGAAACCAACATATGTATGCATACTATGACACCATTTTTAAGTATACGATAACATCATATTTTATCTTGATAAAGGGCTGAGATCTTGGAGAGAAAGTGTTTTAACTGTGTAGCATTCAAAAGTTACTCTGAGTTGCTGTGAACATTCCTACCACATTTTTTAAAAACATGTTCAGATAAAAGACATTATATTCAGAAAAGACAATTATCTTTCCACATTTTTTCTACTGTCCTTAATAATAACAAATCCAAGTCTTCCATAAAAAAGAAATCTCTCAGACAARAAGTGGTAATATCTTTATTTCGTATTCTTTCAGGTGGTGAGTTAGGGCACAAATTTTAAGGAACAACGTTGCCACTCATTTGTGGGACAACTTCAGAGTCAGGTCAAGAGCTTTCAGTCATTGGCTACACTTTAAAACAAAAATCAAGTCAYCTTCAAAATAAACACATGAATAGCTTTCAACAGGGAAAAAAAAAAAAGGTCAAGTGTTTGCTAATTGTAGAATTACTGATTTTACAAATGTACATTCTTTTATTTTTTTAGTGTTCCCCCCATCATGTACAGGTCAGAGAGAAAAAGTAAGTTTATACRTTATTCAAACRCGTAAGTAGAATCTTTTTATGTATRTTTACAGATCTTGGTTACTTAKATTAATATGACAACAGAYGAAAACTGTATACATCATTGCTTTGACAGAWTAATTTTAGAGAATTTGAGTTTCACTAGGAAACTAATTTGCAGACTAAATAAATACAAATAAAGTTGAGCATCAAAGAATACCATGACTTTTCAGATTTTGGAGAGCAGTGCTCAATTTCCCCTACTATCTCCTTAAACTTGAAGGAGTTGGAAGGACCTATCGTTTTGACTCCCCATTTTAAAAATCCCACCTCATTTTCAAAATTCTTCCTCTCCCAATTTGTTTTTCTCAGGACTTTTTGCAGAATAGCTAGCCTCCTTTCTACAGGTCCTTTGACCACTCTTGTCTAGAGTAAACACCAAAAAAAGTAATTTCCTGCTCTTATAATRAAAAACAAGCATGCACATAACAACGACCAACTAAATACAGTATCTGATGAGAACTCGTTAGAGCAGCAGAGTCTAAATACTAGCAGTACTTCATGTGAGCACCTCAATGAAGTTACTTAGTTGTGTAATTGATTAATACTTTCTGATTAAGATTTTTTGTTGATAACATTTTCAGCAAGCTCTAACCTCAGCAGAGAGAACACATAAACAAAAAACTCATAAAACATACAAACTCATGCTTGCTTTTCAGCATGACACTAGCTACATTGAGCTAAACAAAGAGTTCAGTATAGCCTGAAATTTTGATTAAAAAAGGAAGGTCAATGGCTTAAATTATGGTACAAAGGACAGCACAACTGAAACAGCAAAACTGAAGTAAAAAAGCCTATTAAGAAGGATTAGAAAGACATGAAAACATGGTGAGGAAGGCATGAGGAAGGCAGACAGCAAGTAGCGTGGGTTAATAACCAGAGACACACAAAGATTTTTAAAAGTCATTAGTATTTAAGGATGTAAAATAAACTTCTACAGATGAGTTTTAAATACATAATCATCTTTGATATTGCAACACTTACCTGAAGCAACAACAGTGCTTGCCCATAACGTATTTTCTATGCTAAGGCTTTCATGAACTGCTGGATCACTGTCTTCCTGTTAAAAATAYGAACAGCTAGTAAATCAAAATGACTACTCATAGTCATAGTTGAAAATAATGCCAAATCATCTGAATGATAACACGTCTACATTCTTATATTAACCACTGTATAACAGTATTCATTGCATATATGTTATTTGTGTTTATACACCCATAAATTTTCAAAACAAAAAAGTGATTAAAGTTAATATTACTTAAACCTAATTATGTTCAGAAAACCACTAGAGTCAACAATGCTTTTAAAGGCATGTGTCCTTATCCTCAGCTGTTTCCAAGTGCATAAGAGCTTATTCTGCAAAGCAGTTAAGGTGAGTTAAAAAACACTATGCATCAAAAATTAATACCCTGTTCTCTCTGACAAGGTTAATTACCTATAGTTCATATGATAACTTATGGATGTCATCATTTTGGAAACTTATTGTCCCTGAAGTTGGTGTGCTTCTAAAAATAAGAGTGTATTTGCATTGTATTACCACACAATTCTAAAACATATATCCAATAGAAAAATACTTCCAATAGGAAAATAGTCCCATGATAATTTAAACTTTTTTTTTCTTTTTTATTCTCCTTTCTTCTCCCAATCAATAATGGTCTACAGACTAATGAAAGATTAAATCTGTGTACAATTTGGAGCATGTACAGATTTGTTCATTAGCAGCTGTGAAATGTGTTGTTTGCAAGTCCCTTGAACTAAATGGAACTTTAGGATGTATCTGATCAAATTAAAGATCATGTTAAACATTTTGCAGAAAACTGGAAAAAGGGAGAAAATTATGACCAGAGTAATAAATTCTATATAATATCAATAACAAAAACCTGTATCTGTCTCTGAACTCTGTTTTCAGAGAGCTGCCAAGTATAGCACTGGCTGTTTAGAAACCTCTGTTTTTAACAAAAGGAAAATCTACAAATAAGCAGATCTATTTGCATGCATACTTCAAAAGATCCYTACACATAGCAAGGAAACAATAGTTCTTTTCTCCTAAATAAAGCAGAATTATTGTTTAAAAGGCATACAGATCCCTTCTGAAGACAAAAAAGAAAGGGTGGGGGGAGTAAGGAGGAAGAGGCTAATGGTATTAGCTAAAAATAAAACCCACAGCTCTTGGAATCAAGTCTCATACAAGAAGGGAGCATTCCATCAAGAACTGTCAGTGTTCTTAAAAATTACACTCTGACTGAGCAACAAAAAGGAGATATTTGACTGAAAAAAAGGAGATATTTCTGGATTCTTACCTAGGGAATTAAATGTACAATAGTTGTTTGCCAAAATGCTACAAATGAGAACGCATTCAATTTAAGACAAAAGCAACTAGAAGCCTCACTCTAACAAGAATAAAATTGCACTTCATGCAGGTATTATCAACAATTTGGGAATAAAGAGCAGAAGAGAGTTTCAATCTCATGCTACATAACGGCAAAAAAACCTTGGCACTATTGTTTCTACAGAACTTTAAAAATATTAAAGCTGTATGTTTGGCTTCAGGTAACAGAATATGGTAATTATATGCTAAAAAAAAAATGCTTTTCTTTCTGTAAAAGACATGGGTTACTTCAAATTTAAACCCTAACTGAGAGGGGAGATAGACACATATGAACATCTATACTAGGATCAAAAGTTGGATTTTCTACAGCTTTTCTCTTATTCATATCTTAGGGAATAGCAATGTGTATCTAACACATAAAATTAGTCATAAATTATGAGGGTACCTAGAGGTCATAATCAAACCTGATCCACAGAAGGCTCTAAATGTTAACAGACCCTTGAGTAACTCATGTCACGTTCTCTTCCTTTTGTGTAGGACCAGCTTACCATGAGAAGTGCAGATTATTCTCAGTCAACAGTAAACAGGTTAACCTCGATTTTTTTTTCTAGTTCACATAGTTTCAACTGTTTCAGATTGTTTGATTTTTAAAATTTTGACCATCATCAGACACTACCACTTGTCACCCCATCATCTGCTTACCCTCAAAAAAACTGAGCTCAAGTATTCTGAACAATTTAGAAAAAAAAAAGTTTCTCATTKTGTCTCTAAGCCACGTGAAGAACTATTTATACGTGTACGGTCCACCATGTTATAAATATCTCCAGTATGYTGCATAACTATATCATGTCTGTTTTCTGTTGCTGGTGCAATTTCATTTGCCATGCAAAACATTTAGGAAGACCAAAGCAATGTCTTCCTAAAATACTCTCATTAGCATTCATCATGCCGACTTCACATGAGGACTTGCAGTAGGGTTCACGCTAAACACCTGCCAAAGCTTGACACTTCTGTTTTTCATACAAGATATCTGAAGTGGCTAATTATGAGGAGGTTATTTCATACGATGGTCAGCTGTAAGATTTATACTACATATCTCTCTCTGTTCCCTTGATACTTGGAAGAATTATCCATGTAAAATCATTATCAGAGTAAATACTGAAAAACAAGGGCTTTGTGGCTTTTCAAGTTGGAAACCAGGAAAAAAAAGTAAAGAAAACAGACCACAAACTCTTCTTACTACCTGTTAGCTCTGCCATATCAAGGCAGAGACGCACTGCATCATTCCACACCCTTCTGTTGGGGGAAAGAGGTGGTGAGAGGGTAAAAGCTGGGAATGGTTGTTGAAAACCACAACCTTATTGCCATATTCTCCACTGAAAAACTTATCCCAGGACATGGACAGAGATTCTAAAACCCTAGCTCACACTGAAGACCAACAGATCTAAGTAGCRTGGTTTTAAATGGAATTATTTGATTTTTGTCTAATTCTGACCTTCAATGCTGCCAGTCTTTTCTTATGAAAGGTTTATTTAAAATGTATGTGTACTACAGTGCATCCTAGAGCAGCTCATGGCAGAGTTTATCAGAGCAGCTCTCAGCAGGAATGGAGACCGAGGTGTGATACCAGAACGCTGATCCCAGAACTAACCACTGCCACCCAAGAAAAATGAAGAAAAGKGGGCAGTTTTTCACAGTCGAAGTACAGATGTGAATCACACACTTGAGATGAATTTAGTCTTGATACACGAAGCAGTTTTTGTATTTTGCCATCCAAAATCCTGAAGAAAGCCGATGAAGAATACACACTGTCATCTGCAGGACTATCAAAAGAAACCCCCAAACCCACACCAAAAAACACTGAAAGAGGCAATTTTCTGTCTGCTCCTGACTAAAACTGCAGTTGTACAGAAGATGTACTCATTTTTGCATTACCTTGATTTTTAGCAATTTTGGTAGAAGCATTGTATTTTAGACATTAGTACAAAATGAACATATAGAATTAGAGAAAAGCTGTAAAAATCCTAAGTCCATTTGTAGCTATGGTATAAAGGGTTTTTTTAAATATACTTTTATATTCGACGTTTTAGAGACTAAAATGAGACTAAAATCAGACTTCAAAATAAAACAACCAAACAAAAGCATACATGRTTTAATAATGACAGTGGAATAATACTGAAGGTTAATACACTGCAGGAGACTAAACAACCATGGGATACAATGAATGGATACATAATATCCATTCACTTTTATGGATAAATAATAAAACAACAACTTAAAAAACCCTGAGAGTAGGTGGAAATTTTTTTTTTTTTTTCACAGTGAAGGGAGCCTATCACTGAGTGGCACAGAAAGCACCTGAGACTCCTGCTACTCAAGCCACTTAGAAGCAGCAACGGCCAGTGAGGTGACAGAGCAAGGAAAATTTCAGACGTGCTCTGCAGGCGCGRGCAGATGAAATTCCATACAGTGAAACGTAAGGTGATGCACACGCAGAACCAAACACCCCAACTTCACATACAAAGCGATGAGCTCTCAGCTGATCATAACCACGCAGACGATCCATCCAGGGTTTATTGCCAATCCACTATCTTACCAGCTCAGTAATGGGCAAAGAGCAAGTTGACTCCTAAGAATTTGTAGGGGTGAATTGACAATCAAAAATATTATGCCACTACACAGAAAACCATGGTTTACCCACATCTTATATGTGCATTTCTGATCTCTACCTATTCCAAACAGAAAATACAGAAAGAAAATACAGTAAGTGTTCAAAAGTGCAAGCAGGGTGGTCAAAGGAGCTTCCATAACAGATCTGATTAAACCAGGACTCTAATCAGACACACAACAGACACCTATGAAATGACTAATAATAGAAAGGAAGGATCCTGCTTGCTTGTGCTCTCTTTCAGCACAATAAAGCGGTCCTAAGTAAAGTCAGCAGAATGAAAACAATTAAGGTTACTGTATTTCATACAATGTGTAATTAACCTGTAGACCTCCAAACTCATTGAATGTTAAAAGGTTACACAGGTTTGAGGGAGAGCTAGACAAGTTTAAAGAGGAGAAATTCATTACCAACAGAAAACAGGTCTGGCTTGGGAAGATCCTACACTCTAGATGAAGGGACAGGAAAGCATCACTGTTCCAAAAGCACCRGTGTACTTTTGGGTCTTGTCAGAAACACGATGTTAACCTAGAAATTCCTTTTTCTGATCTAGTATAGTCAAAAATTATTAGGTTTTAAGATAATAACTGGAGTTTTAGCACACTGCTAGCTGAACTCAAAGCATACAAAACCAAACAAAACTATAATTCAATCTAGCAGCAGGAAATTGATACCCAAAAGTATGTTGCTGACATAACTTCCACTGAAGGTCTGCTTGGGTTGAATTTCATTAGGTAGCTATATGTTTATTCTTTTTAAATTCTGACTTAAGATCATCACCAGAATAGTGTAATCCTCACAACTACATTTGAGCTTTTCAACTTATGCTCTATTCTTGACATCACATATGGATCATGAAGCACGAATTCTCTACAATTCCTATTCTATGAGATTTATCTATAGCTCTTGGATGAACAAAGAAAAAAATGAATATAACCTGTCCCCAGTCCTAAATTCACAATAAAACTGCCCAAAAGCCACAGCAAAACTCCAGCMGCCATTAGATGCAACACTCTGCACTCACAACTCTGTGTTTAGTCTTCCAAAGTATCAGGAGATACATGCAACAGCTTTATATTTCTATTTTAAAAAAAGAAAAAAAATGAGGTAGTAAATGATAATATTGGAAAAATCATGCCAAATAGTTTTGCATCATAGTAAATATAAAGTGGACTAACAAAATGCAAGGTATCAATTCCCTAACTTTTCAGCTAGAACAAGAACTTAAGATTTAAAGATATTTCCAAAGGGAAAAACTAAGGTGAATGATGAGAAAGAAGCCAAATTTAAGCAAAAACTAGCCACGATAAAAGCAGGCAAGAGAAGTACTTAGAAGATGCAAATAATCCTAGGCATGCCAATACACACTGATATAATGCTCCACAGTACTCTTTTGGCTGCARTTAATAGAAGTTGGGTTAAGAAGCATGGTTCGCTGAGACTCCTCTTTCCATGTTTTACCACGCTTTCTCACTACTGGCGAAACAGCTTCGTAAGGGTCAGACAGAAATCCTCTAACACTTGTGTTTGTGCAAATCCTTACTCTGATACTCCATATCCAGACATGATATGAATGATGCTCTGAGAACAAATAAAACTATCTAATGCATTTTCACACACACACACACAAACACACACACACAAAAAAWAACCAAACCCTAACTAATCTTTCACTTATTCATAGAAGGTCTAAGAAAGAGGGGTAAGTGGARGAGGAAGATTATTTTAGATTACTATTTAAGGGCCAGATGCGATCCTTTCTGTGTGCCCATACAAAGGCACACCACCGTTTTCTTGCACTGGCTGCCTATAAAGTATCAAACATCATGCAGGAGGAAAGCAAGACGGCTGCATGTGAAGCTGGTAGACAGGAAAGCGTATAACAGAGCTTTAACTCCTGATGTGGCTGTGCCAGTAAACTACAAGAAGTGCGTTCTGTCAAATATCAGGCTAGTAGTGAATATTTCTCACATAGAAGTATTTGAAAGAAGTTGTTTCCATGTAAAAATTCTATAGCTGTGTGCCTAACTTTGTTTCTTTTTAATGGCCATGCACTTTTGAAATTATCTAAGTTTGTCTTCTACATTGTTAGCAGTCTGTCTTCATAATGAAGAATAAAAAAAAGAAAAAAAAAAATCAATGTGCTATTACCCTGTCAACCTACCCTTGCAAGAATTCTTTGAACATCAATGCCTAAGTAGGAAAAATGTATGCATTAGCATCACTAAGCACACTATTTTTTTTTAACTTTAACATAAAATAGAAATTAGATGCAAAAMCTGATTCAGTGTAACAAGCATGAGTTCACAGTTGAACAGGAAAGATAAGTCAGTAAATAAGTGTCTTAAAGCAACATTAAACTCTGCCAAATTTCACTGTGCATAAGGTAACAAAAAAGCTTCTAAAAATGATAAGTCTGCACAGGGTGACACATCCAAATCTGGGGGCCCTGCCCTCAGCTGCATGCACTTACAAATTCAGCTTGAATGACTTATCCTTCCTAAGCAGTCAAAACAAGGCATCTGCAACCCTCAAAGCCTAAGCCTGGTTATTTACACTTATCATGAATGCTTGAATAATACTGTTCTTATTACAAGTACAAATGGAGCCCRCAATGAGGAGCAACTGTTTAACAAGAATTTCCCGATGCCTAAATTACACATATTGGTGTTGTTAAAAAGGCTCTGAGGAGTTCAATTTATATTTGGAAAAGTATATATCTAGCCACTGGGATGGGAATAGCATGAATTTTACAGCTGTTAACAGAAGTTTCATTTGGACAATTGATCAATACGAAGTTTAAGTAATCATAGTTTCTTGCAACTTTGCTCAAAGTTGTRGGCAAGTGACATTTACTGTATAGGCAGCGTGAACAGGTATAAACTGGTCTTCAGCAGCAAGCAATTGCAATATCTCATTCATCAGAGAACTTGGAAGTGCAAACTGGAATTCCAATAACTGAGCAAAATTTATTACCAATTTAAGTCACCTGGGTCAAAAATAAACCTTCTCTTCAACCCCACTGTAGTTAATTCTAGCAACTCACTTCAGTACCTGATACTATCAAGAGTCTGGCTAATATACAAACAAAACAATCACTACATCTACTAATGGAGCAGTATAAATCTGTAGGGTTTTTTGAGTGTGGGGKTTTTTTTTGGTAACTATAAGGACACACTGCTTTAAAGGGTTAACTTTAACAGTCGCTTTGTGAAAAATATCATAAAAAAAAATCAAAAAAAAGAATGTTTTGTTCTGCTTGGTCTTGAATTTAATACTAAATGAAAAAAAAAAAAGAAAAAAAAGTAATAATCCCCAAAACTCTAACTCACCTCCCTCCCCCCTCCCCCCGCCAACATGGAGCTTTATTTTTAAAAATTGCTAGTACTCCTGAAGTTCAGCCTTTTCTTTGAAAGGACATGCTAAACAAGACATCTTTTTATTGCCAATAAAATTAGTATTTGCATTGTTTCTGGTTACTGAATATATTCAATTTGCAGCATGTTCTGATATATAATTGATATATGAAACACTTGGAGATAAAGACATATATCAATGTATAAATGGTTTAAAAACACTATCACGAGTTCAAATATCCACATCTCCCGGATTCTGCTTTTTTTCAGATAAAAATACTCTTTTTGTCTTAAGTTACTTCTACATATATTTGCCAAAATACCATGTATACAAGGCATTCCTTTTGCAGGAACATGGAAAATTCTTCTGTAAAAGCTAAGGGAAGATTAGCTGCAACTTAGACCCTTAAGTATATTATACTGGAAAATTWAAAAAAAAAAAAAAAAAAAAGCAGAACTTATTTACAGATACTACTTACCCGTGTGAAGGTACCCTCAAAACTGTGAATATCCAGCTGTGGCTTCTGGGCATAAACATAAGCATTGATAGAAAAGAGATCCTGTAAAACAGATTAAGCTGCTTACTATTAGTTACACTCAATTACTTATTTAGATGAAGTAAGAAGGTGAAGATGAAGGTAAAAAATCCAGTTTATTCCCCTCAAAGTTAAAATAATGAAATTTTTAACCAAACTAGACATAGTTTGTTCTTTCAGCACATCTTGCTACAAAGGAACTACAGCCAAAAACATATTCTATACACTAATGTGTTCACAGACAGTAAACTATTTTACATGAATATATTAATTACAGAATTGTATCTAACTTTTTCCCCCCAGCATTTATTTTCTAATTGCATAACCTTAATATAGTACATTTCATATATTAATTCTTTYAAAATACAAAGGTTGTTTGAATCTAATTAGAAACAAATCTTTCCTACCAAAGAAAAGACCAACATAGTATGGAGAAAACAAATTGATTCAAGTTCTCTCAAATGCTCAAGCACTCACGGTACCCAATTGCAGCCAATCCATGAGAAACTCCAAGAAAAACTGGCACTTTAGCAGGATGGTTTGCATGCTTCAAATCAGGAACAAACTTAGCCTGATAAAACTAGATATAAACAGTACTCCTCGTGACTGCAAACAAATCCCAGACATTTCTACCCTCTATTACTATAAAAGAATAAGAGCCTTTTAGATACAACATAAAACTACGCATAGATACTATAGTAGTGTGGTTTACATAGAGATGAGAGCATAGCGTATACAAGAAAAAACAATGAGAAGATTTTAACATCTTCAGAGCTGTCCCTGGAAGCACAAGAGAGAACCATCTTAAAACTGAGCTACGTTTTTCCTCAGTGGTTTTGTTGGGAAATTTTCCTGAAGCTTCCACCTTCCAGAGGAATCCTGCAGACCCCCTGTTAACAACCGCTGCAAGGGAATGCTGGCTCATCCCAAAGCAAGCGTTTCCATGCTTTCCAGATGCACGGGACCAACAGCAGTTAAGTGATTTCAGCACAAGTGGGCCACTCGCGCATGCATCCTTCTTTGGAGAAGTGCAGATACTTGAAACCGAATCCAATTAACTGAAAAATCACAACCTGTGATGAAATGCAAGCATCTACCTTCTCAACTTTATGTTMCTGAGTCATTTGGGTTATCTCCACTCTTACTACTGGATGAATCTTGCAGACTGCTAATGGGACAGTTATGTCAGGGGTAGCAGATTACAGGCTTGTCATGCTCTGTTCATGATAGTTAAGACGTGCCATCTTCAAAAGCTGAATTAATTTTATAACCTCTTTTACAGTGTGGCATAACCAAACTCTGGTTCAAATGTAGCTATTTATAAAAGTATGCAATCAATCTTCTGTTAGTATTTTGAATATTACAGAAATTAAGTAAAGGGCAAAATCATCCATTTATGTGTTAACATGCCTTAAAATCTGATCCATTTGCATCCTTTCATTAATTACTCTGATAAAACTACTACAGATTTTTTTGAATATTGGTATACTATATTTCCTCAGATCAAAGTGAATGTGTTTGTTCACATGTTTTATATTTATAAACATTTGCATATTTATAAAATATTTGTGTGACTGGCTCAAATGCAGCTCGGTACAGATATTTTGTACTTCAACTTATATTTTTATTCTRTAGACCACAAATGTCTCATATTTCCTCAAAGAACACATAGTTTTTCACATGCCTTATAAAACATGAATCAAGCCTGAACACTGACTCTCACAGATTATCTTTATCTTAAACCATTAGTCATTTATGGTAGTCTCTCACATGAAGTTTCATTCATTGCATCCTTGTTCTTCCAATCTACTTTTCATCAGCTTCACAAGAAATAATTCATATGAAACTAATACACATGTGGTGTCTTATATCTTCATCATTCACTTCTTCTCAATCTGTTATCACCTACAATTTAGCTAATCCAYGGCTATTATGTGCTTTATTATGCAAAGAAAAATAAGAGTCTCTCAGTAGCGGGTAGTACAGCAGAAAACTAATACCACACACATACTCATATATACAATAAAATCTGTTAGTGAAATACATCACACAAAAACTCTTTCTCCRAAGAATGCCTTAGTGGGAAACAATGTCAGAACAAAAGGAAGCAAAAAGACTCATATTTTTAAATATAGTGGCATGTATTGCAGTATACTCTCCTACTTCCTAATCTTTCTTTATGTATTTGCTTCTACTGTGAGATGCTCTCTCCTTCGTTATATTTCAAATGTAAACATTTTCATAACAGCAATATTTTACATTGCTGCTTTCTATTTAACATTCTAGTTCKCCTTTTGTATTTCTAAACTAACACCTTAACTTTTCATATTTTCCTTTAAATAAAAAAAAAAAAAAAAGAAAGAGGAGGTAATTTAATCTCTGACTAATTCTTTCTTCTTTCTAGAGAACTCAGATCTTCACATTCCCCACATTTCTGGCAGGCCCTAAAATGTCAAAAATTAGAATCAGTAGAGTATTCCAAATACATTCGTCATTCCTCTTAAAAAAGAAAAATATTTCTCTCAGAGCATAGGTTATTACACACTGAGAGAAATCCAGGTTGTAGTTCAGTGTCATTTCATTCAYAGTGAACAGAAGGAAATGTGATACAAGCACATTTCGTTTTAGCTCAGAAGCTTTCTGAAGTACCTTTTTATTACCGATGCAAATTGCTACACTCAACAAATATTTACTTGGTGAGGCTAATCCACTACTTCCCTTTATACAGAAGTAGGTAAAAGGATTAAACAAAGGATTTTATTTAAGTTTTATTAGACATTTTTTTCATTAGTGAATAATTAGGAATCTCATCTTCATAAAATTTGCATTCAGTAAATGTTCATACAATAAGCACTGAACTGTTGGTTCACTGAAGTCCAAGAATTCTAACCAGCTAACTAGCCTGTTCAATGGGAACAGAGTTCTACAACTTTAAAATACACATATATTAAACAAAACAGTAGATGAGATGGGCTATTTGCAGATGAAAGGGAATAAGATGCTTGATATTACCAAGTTTTGTTTTTTTTTAATTTCAGAAAAAAAGTGTTTCATTCCTGTACATGGAAATCCAGCAAATGACTAGATGATGGTACAATAATGAAAATGTTCTTTTGCATTTCATAAAATTAATTTTTTTAAAAAAAAAAACTAAAGTTATCAATAACATAGAAAAATCTTGTTTATTAGGTCAAGGGCAACATTTATTCACCTTACTTAAAGATCATTAAAATACATTCTTAATCATAACATGTAGTTCATTACAAATAAAATTGCCTTTGGTTCAATAAAACTAATTAAATGTAAATGGTATTGTTTACTGTTGTATGGATCTTCTGATATAAATCAGCAAGTCACCATTTATCGAAAATTACAGTGACCTCACTACCTCACTGCTGTTAATAAATTTACTTGATCACACRCGCTAGAGAAGAATGCCTCAGAATGGGGCATATTGTCAGAAAAGAACTGCCCCACACCTATGAAATTGCAAGAAACCTTATCCGAGTGTTACAGTATTTGCTGCTCAGCCATCATTAAATGACTTGCTGAAATTTTAATTCTCTGATCACATTAAGTGGTTTAGGAAGACAACAAAATCTGTAGCGATCATCTTTGGCGGTGTCATCTGTTCTTTAAGAAAAGCTTGAAAGSTCTGTGGGTTTGTTTATTCCGGGTGTCACCGCGGGTAAGGTTACAAAGCYGCTCTGCTGATGTGACTGACAGCTCGTGACAACACCAGATACTCACAACCCTTCTGCCAGATAACTAAGGAAATCAAAATCAATGACAATTATGGACAGCATATTCCGTCAAATAGATGACYAGTAGACCAAATAGTTGACTTTATGCTCCAATTACACAGACCTTTCTTTTAAGCTAYTATAAATATATTTTAACAAGTGTTATACACTGGAAGCTGCAGCTTTTAAAATGTCCTGCAAGCAGCTGGAGCAGGTATTGTGTGGAGTCCCCGAAAGGCCAGAAAGGCACCTACGTAACTAAGTGCTACTCCGAAGGGAAAGGTAGCTGAAATTATTGGAACCGCTGCAGCCCAGGGATGCTGAGGGCAGAAGGACTGAGCCCAGAGAAAAAGCATCTCGCCCCAAACAGGCTCTTTGATCAAACAAACCTATGCACTGAATTGCAGGTTAACAGATATAAGTTTAAGCTAAGTAGTTCATTTTTATAGCCAACTGTAAAAACATGAGCATTTACTCCAGCTTAAAGGCAGYACTGAATTAAAATCCAAGTTTCATATATTTCAATTGGACAAAACTWTTAGTACTGGTCATATTTCTTCATGATTCTTAAGTAGGGCCGCAGAGCATTTTCTATTTTGCTCCATTCATTTTCTGGACTGTGTCTTGTCTCTAATGGGAAGTTCCACAAAAGCGGCTCACACTCTAGCCAGGGGTCAGTTCATCCCTCCTTACCACAGACAGGACTCACTCGCTGGTGCTCCRTAGGTGCAGGGAGCCGAGCGGAGGGGCCACCAGCATCACGTTCCYGCCGCTGTTTTAGGGAGAGCCCAGCAGGTGGCAATCAAGAATTATTGCAAGAGAAAACCAGGACRGCCTTTTTATTTTCTCTCCAAATTCTAAGACATTCTGCAATTTATTACCTCTCACTGCATGCACAATAAAACAGATATATTAGAAAAATCTTACTAATATACTAGCTTTGGAAGGGGCAATATCATTTGCTAGGTATTACACACAACTGATAGAAGCAGGTATTCATTACATCAGAAGGTTCAGGCCTTTGAGAAGGTTTCTTTGCCAAAATTCCTTAAAGCAAAGTAGTTTCCATAAATTACTTGATTCAAAATAGAAAAAAAAAATCAAGAGGAATTCCTTGCCTGAAAATGCCTAGTTTTTGCTATCCTAGGGGCAAGCAAGGGGCCCAATGCATCTTGCAGAGCAAACAACATAACTGACATAAAATGTGGATTACTCTTCTAGCAGTTCCATACTTCTGAGAGAAAGAACTGCCTAATTCTCCCAACCATTCACAGAAGAAAAGGAAGGCAAAGCAAGTCTCAGTGAAGCACAAAGCTCTATCTTCAACAGATTGGTTCCACCTGGGAAGGGGAAGAGGGAGTCCCTGACACTATGTGGGCAAGTAAGGTCATCTTTCCACTTAATCTTGTCCACTACCATGTCAACCAGCTTCAATCCAACCTCCAAAACAAGTATCTACAGTGATAGACTTTTAAAGGCAATACAAGTTCTGTAAAATTTATGTACAACAAATAACATTTTAAAAGTAATTTCACAAAGGATGAGCCAGCAAAAACATGCAACTTGAACCTGCTTACAACACATTATGCAGAAAAAAAAAATCAGTAAAAACAACACAAAAGCAACATATTAGGGCAAAGAATGCACTCAATCCCATTAATCCTTTAGCAAATGAGGATTTTCATGAGAATTTTATGATGGTCTGTTCACCAATGAGATTACCCACTTTCTCTTCACCACATCAATGTGCAAAACACAGTTTCACAAAACATTTCCATACCAGATGGATAGATTAAATTAGCAGTAATACACATTGGCCTTACACTAAAGCTATACACTGAATAATGGTTTCTAGTGTTCTTTTCTAGGGACACATTTCAGAGTCAAGTCATTTAAGAGCTATGGTGTAACCTGCTAAAGAATAAAAGAACAAAAACCCCAAAGCAGCGGCTTGAGTCGCCTTCTTCCTCTTGACAAAGCCCATGGAAAATTTTGGCTAGATGTACACATGCACAAAAATGGGACACACACAACATATATACATATATGGGACATGTGCCATTTTAACAACTTTACCTGTGACACTTGCAACAAATTTATAAACACACACACGCTCAAAAGACACACATGCTCAGCCAACTATTAGAAAGCTTTCCTYGAACACCTCACCTTGCCAGAACAGAAAACTTCTTGAACACAAAAGCCCTTCATATTCCATGCACAGATTTCTGCTTCCCAACATTAAAGCCAAGTGAATACAGCAACGGCTCCTAATGCAAGAATGACTTACACTTGCAGCATAACAGTTGCTTGAAAACACTAGAATTGTGATACATTTCAGTGCAGTATGGATCTTCATGGGAATCACAGCAAGAACTCTTAAGTTACAAGATTAAAAATGAAAAACATCCAGTTCTGTTACCTTCTCTTTTCAGTGTTCTAACCTAGCTTCTCTCTTCAGCATTCAACAGAACATTTGCTTCTTATTTATTACAAAAAAAAAAAAAGAAGCTTTAACAGACATTTCCCTATTATAAATATATTTACAATAATTACAACCATTATACATAATAAGATATGTGTGCATATATATATACACACACACRSATGGAAGATATTTAATTTAATTTTAATTTAAGACTAAAATACTTACCCCCAAAGCTGGCAATCTTTGTGTACAGCTAACAGCAACCTTTAGCTTCCAGTCTGTTTCTCCATCGAGCTGGTCAGTTCGAATGAAACATGAACCTTTAAGTTATAAAAAACRGCAAACTATTTTTTAGATTTCACAAAAATACAGTTTGGGTTAAAAAATACAGAAGTGAGAATAAATTGATTTAAAAACTTGTTTAAATAAATGCCTCATACGCAAAAGGATTGATACTCCAGAATGCCCATGTCTCGATTTAACACTTTCTGACTGGAATGCTCTGGCTTTCATACAACAGTTGAGTACAAATTTTCTGATAAATTTAACAATATCATAGGTATTTTAAGACTGTTATCTCCAACAGATCCAACTTGAATGAAGCTGAAACACAGCCTGTTTTCTTTCTTTTTAAAATTTGGTCATTTGTGCAATTCCAGCATGTGAGAATAATCACCAAATGAAGACATRCCTGTAACTTTTGTTTTGTTGCTATGAGATACCACACACTTGCATTGGCTAAAACTTCYCGATCTTTTTTGTTGGATGCTATTCAAAGTAGTATATAGGGCCCCAACATATTATCTTTAAATGAAATAATTTTAAGTTACCTATACATCTCAAGTACCCAAAGCTAAAAAATCCTTATTCACACATGCACAACAACTAAGGTATGATGGAAGTTGAAGATTGACTCATTCATACTGGTGGTGCCAATTTGAAAGTCTTATATGCAGAAAACTCACATCAAAAAATTACACAGTTCCTGTCAGCATTGTAGGGATGCCTGCTCCATGTTACATRGTTCACTGATAGGGTCACTTCTTTTAGGTAACCATGCTTGGGCAGCTGAGTTAGACTGAAGAATCTCCAGAGGTCCCTTCCTATCTCATTCTGTGATCAGTAGTTCTATACAGGTTACTAACATAAGATTTAGGACAACAGCATTCAAAATTGCACACTCATTAAAACCATGTACAAATTGTTAAAAAGCTGAGCTAGCTCACAGTCCTAATAATAAATAAATAAATAAATAAATAAATATAAGTGCAGTAACATTTTAGCAATACGCCTTGATATTTCTTGGAGTTGCAAGAGTACAGATGCCTTAAATATACATAAATTAGTAACTACAGCTTCCTTTCCAGATAAACATATTATACATTATTGTTATAAATGTGAAACCAAAAGTAGCAGAAATAGCAAAATAGATTTTCTATTCATAAATTTTAAAACATGTGGCTAGACACACGCACAATCCCTTCTATATTTCGATTCTAACTAAAAAAACCTAAAACGTGGTAACAATTAAATTGAAAGAAACACCAGGAAAGACATTTACCCATTAGAATCTTCTTACACAGAGGACAAACCAAAGGGCTAAAAGCAGTATGTTTAGCAGACAGAATAGCAGAAGAGCTAAAAATGAATGCAAAATTATGAGATTCTTTTTTTGAAGACACAGGCTGACAAAGTGCCACTAAGGACATTGAGTATGAGATAGAAGTCAAATATGATTTGTAAATAGTAGTTTTATGCTAGTCTTTTGAAAGAAGCTTACATATCTTCATGTAACAGCTATTACATGTTACTGGTGTCAATATTAAGGGGATATTAAGTAAAAGAATCTTAACATAAGGGCCTTCAGGGCACATACTTTACTATTTTTTTCCCCGAAGCTCAGAGCTGCAAGTTACAAAGCTGTATCTAAAACAAYTTCTTGAAAAGCTGATTTGAAATTCTTGACAGGATTCCTGACGGATTTTCTTCTAATACTAAAACACTGTAAAGCACTTTTTGAAAAGTCTGTGGGCAAATACASCACTATAATTACTACTGAGGCAATCCAGCAGCACATAGAAATGCCACAATCCCACGGCATTTTATCCATGGCTTACATTAGTCTACTTTCTATCATACTTCCCCTATACAAGGCATTTCAGGGTTCTCTTTACCCTTCCTGTCAATGGCTGCTATCATCCATCAATTTCATTTAGAATTATACTATAGATCAATGCAGTTCAAGACCAGTGCGGCTCCTGTGAAGGGTTGACTGCACATATATTCATTTAATAGAGCTCACACTATGACATGTATTGGCCAGCTGCATTTCCTCTCCACTTCAGCAGTTAATTTCATCAATAACTTATCTCATAGCCTGTTTCCCTTTTATCCAGAAAAAGGGACTGCTTTGTGCCAAGTCAGCTTTCAATAGTGATCACAACAGCAAAACTGAAGCAACACCCCCTTCACTTTCAAATACTTCACCAGATTTGACTAAGTAACTTTAACTATACGAGATACTGATTTTTTCACTTAGTTRAGATATAAATAAGGAAGATTAACGTGATCATAAACAAGCTATACATAAAACCAACTCCCCCTCCAACCTCTGCACATAAGAACTAAATATTTCCCACTATAGGGAGTCACATGCACTTCACCTTTTAAGCATATCTGAGTCAGCAGTAGATAAAACTTCCAAATTCAAAAGAAATATTTGAACAAATGTTTTAGATCAATGTTCCAAAAAATTTAAAAAATTTCCAGCACATACATAACTATGCAAAAAACACACTTGTGCAAGTCTCAAAAACTGCTATTCACTCTGTATTCGGCAATAAAGTATCGAATAAAATTTCACTCTTACATATATTTAAACTCCAGGCTGCTCACATGAAAGTATTTAATGAAGTACTTAAGTATTTACCAAAGAACAGTTGCTTACAGTAAAATAAAACTCCACACTGAACAYGTGAAATTTGTATGATTTTTCCCACATGGTTAACTATATTCCACAAATTTTCTTTTGCACAAGGTCAACRATAAAGACGAATGAAGAAACTAAGATATTTCATTTTATTCAAGAAGCAAATACAATGATCATTTCCTAGGCAACATACAGTCCCCCAGCACTAGTGCACCAAGTTGGATATAGTGAATCTCTCAAACATTTCTGCCTGTAAGAGTGAAAATTTTGGAGTCAGACAAATTATCRTTTAAAGGACGATCTAAACCAATTACATTGGGTTTAAGGAGTTCAATCATTTAAATAAAGTGCTGCAAACTTCATGTGAACAAATTGAAATGAATTTACAACTACCTAATACTCATTTAGTTTAATCAATTGGAGCCAGGTGTAAATCAATTTAGAGTTTGATCATGCAAGGTGCTGTACCAATCCAACTAAACTGATTTTTAAAACCATTTCAGTTGAAATCTGTATGCATAGCTACAARCTTTAAAATATGAGGATGTAGTCATTTATAAACAGATCTCTTGCTAATGTATGAAGCAAGAAAACAATGTTAATAATTAMTTTTCTTTTGAATATTTTTATCACTACTACAAATGTTAACCAAAGAATAAATAAATATTCAAAAATAGGTTTTATTAGTTTTCTTAGTGAAATATATCACCAAAACATGCTACAGGACTTGTATGCTATATCCACAAAGCTATCAATATCACAACAAATGTGTACTAAAATCTTTTATTACTCTGACTTTATCAAAAGTATTCTAATTCTAGAAGGTTTTCTTAACCTAAGAACCCAAGGAATTTCTTATCACAACCTATAGTGAAATCTATGTAATCAGAAGCCAACAACTTTTACTTCTGTACTTCTTACTACAACAGTGTTAATCTTAACTGTTCGGTTTTTGTTGTTTAATGTTTGTGATACTATATAAAAGGACATCTGCTTATTTACWGTGAATTCATTGATCTTAAGGTCTCCTTTGAATAMTTTATTTACAAAAACAGATTTCTTTGAATTTTATACAGATTCATTTAGCTATAATTAAATAGAATACTATTCAGATTTAAAACTAAAACTTTAACATGTGAATGACATAATTACATCTAAAGCTGCAGTTAAACAAATGTGCCTTGACACAGACTTTCAGCAGATGCATGCTGAAAATATAGCAATTTTAATGGTTATTCTTACATGTTAATAGGATATTGAAGACAAATAATGCAGATTTTCAGTAATTTTTATGGTGTTTTAAAAAATCATAAAGTCTTATTTATTACTTTAGAGCCACCACACATGTGGCTAAGATTTGTCACTAAAAAGGCACCATGTTCAACACAGAGCTAGCAGAATCCTACTTTGAGTYTCTGTGGATTGAAGATTTCATTCAGAATGTATACTTCCTACACAGAATGTATAGGAAATAACATGTCAAATGCTTTTCGGTATAGCTTACACTTACTGCATATATGCATGGTCTGTTGATTCTTTTACGGGCACGTCTTCAGTGCTTCTCAAGGCAAAAGGCCCTCAACAAAAATTTTTAAACTAAAATTAAATGTTAAAATGTAAATTAAATGTAAATTAAAATAACAAAGTTGAATAAACCAAAACAGGGTAATTAAACCCAAATATCTCCAAATTCATGCATCAACTCACGGGAAGTCCCTGCAGATCAAATTCTGAAAATATCAAGGAAAAGTCGCTCTAAACCGGCACAGTAAGACAGCCTCACCATGGTCCTTGCTTACAAAGTCTATTGTTCTGCGGTTTTTTTACAACGTAAGGGCAAAAGCGTGCTAAATCTTATGGCACTTGACTTCCAGCGCTAGCCAGGCTTCTTATCTACTAACGATTGTAAAAATTTAAAATGTTTTTCTTGCTGTAAAAAGAAAACTTACGCCTTTAAGAAATTATCCCAATTATCCTATACCAGAACTTCTCATCTTCCTATTCTTGATTTCCAGCTGTAAAGAAAGATCTGGAAAAGCAGTAGTGAGCCATAAGATGAATACTCAGGCAGGAGAATGAGGACTCTAGAAGTTGGGGAAAAAGGACGAAATAACTTATTCTGCCTAACACTAACATAACAAAGGGATCAAGGACACATCCTTCTACCAATACTGCAACACAAACTGCAACACTTCAGTCCTTTATTACAGGTCTTCTTGCTTTGAGCAGTYGCTTATAGCAGGGCTTGTTTTCAACAACAMTTGTTAATATTTTAAAATGGATATTATTCTCAAATTTTCCATTTTTAGATTTAGTAAGTACATTCAAATTCCTTACTTGTTACAGGTGTCAGCAGATACAGTAAAAAAAGTTGACACATGAATTTTGAAAAATCTTATTTAACTTTCTCACAGAGAACATCTAAGTTATCAGATTTCTGCATGCTAACTTTTTGCCAAAGCAGGCTTAAAAAAAGATTTTTCCAGTTAGCACTAAACAGAAGCTGCAGATATTATTCAAGTTTGTCATGAGAAATATTTTGATGTTATACTCTGTTAGAGGCAAAACAAAACAAAAATCCCTGTATTTAACTGTATATAATGCACTTAACAGATGAATGGAAATATGCATATTTTACAAGATCTTGTGCTTCAGCATTGAAAAGATATTGTTTGGCCTGCATAAACACAGGGTTCAGTTCCACTCTGCATTTATAAATTGAAACACTGTAGAATGTGTACAGTAAAGTTGGTCCAAAAACCCCATAAAGTTAATTATATTTTATTCAATATTTAATTGACAAAATTCATGTCAGTCACTCATAACATGGATAGTGTTAAATCATTATAGCCTAGGTTCCTCACACAATAAAGAAATCTAAGTAAATAAAATTAAGTTCACCTTCTCTCTCTTGAGTTGTATCMAATATATTTTTTACAAATGAGAACAGCAACGATGAATGCCTTTTAAGCTGTGGCAAAACTGAATTATTAAATCTGTCTGCCTATATCCTATTACAGCCTACTTATGAATACTTGATTTTATTTTGTATAATTGACAACAGTTGTCAAGAAAGGCAGRGTTTAACAGCAATCAAATTAAGATCAACTGGTGTAAGTGTCACAGTTAAGAGCYTGTCACATGTTGATGAATTAATTGATGGGTCACTGTGAAATAGGGCACATGGAACTGTCATAAATGGCCACAAATTATCTTGTAATATAATGTTACCATCATTCCTGATATGCGTCAGTATCCAAAAGTATTGAAAGAAATGGGTTAATAGAACATATGCAACAAAGGAAAAATGGACATTAAGTTTATATCTAACACCATATCATTTACCAACAACTTAATTTTTAAATCATTTATATGACTTAAGTGACTATGTGCATGAAAATTTTAAACTGATGACAAGACGAATAGCAGCACACAGATGACGTGTTTGAGTAAAGTTTCGTTTACCACTATAGGAGGTAATTTTCAATTATGATAGTTGCGGTGGAGGACAGGAAGAAGCAAAAACAGCTGAAATACTCAGGATGATTCAGATATGTGGCCACCACTACTCAAGTGAAAAAATGTAGCAACATTTATACAAGATGGATGAAATTCATTTTAAAGCATTTATTTCTCTTAATACCAGTCAAAGAACTGTGCTCACTTGAGATATTTGATCTGAATCACGAAACCCATGAAGCAATTGATTAAYTGGAACTTAAGCCATCAGTCACTGGATCCATCAACAGATTCATTTACATTCTAAACAATCAGCTGATGGTCTTATAGGATACCATGTATTAATACACAGTCAATATGATACCAAACTCATCACAATTCCTTATTGACAAGTACACAGATGCTTTTAATCCAAACTTGATCACATTGCATATACTTTTGGATTGCTGTATTGATTCAGTATGCTTTAGGATTTTTTAAATTAATATTACAGAATTTACACAAATGCAGCAAGTAAAGCTGCAGGTCAGCCAAAAAAAATCTACATTCAATCACACTCAATTTTTAGCTTATTGATTTATACAATTTTTGGATATGCATGAATACACTAAAAACATTAGGTAAAACAAAAATTACAATAGAAACTAAAAAGATCAAAAGTATAAACTTACAAAATGGTAGTAACTAACACTCTCTTCCTATTTAATAGGTTTGTRCTGTTCCATTCTGCTTCATTACTCTTCTGATATACTGTCTTTCTCCAGAAGAAGAAGAATTAGTGTAACACAGAAAAAAAACACTGATTTATTTAAACCTTTATTTGGAACATACAACTTCACTTTGCATAAAAAACACACCTAAACAGTTTGATGACTAAGGCAGTCAAATCTCTCACAAAAAATGCTTAAAAGATTGAACAAATTATGACTTCACTGTTTCAGACTAATGAAAAAGTAAAGTAGACCAGAAAACTGTAGTATGATGGCGTGAGAACTGATAAAATACTAGACAGGTATCAGGCAACTTGCACACAATCAACAAAATATTTTTCACCGATATTAGACTCTGCTTGCGTCCAACAGACTGCTCTTTTTGTTAGARCTGTAACAATCTACAGTGATACTATCCCATGAGTGATCCAAGMACACTATCTGATTAACATCAGGCAGTTTCAAGAATATTTCCAGTCTTTCTGTTAATTTCAAAACCAATTTCACTTTAATCTTCAATATACTGGTTATACTTGTTACTTGTGTTAGTGACAAAAGCACCTTTCTTAAAAGCAGTAGAGGGCACAGCTTCCATTTTACAAATCAAGAATGAAATTATGTTCCAAGAGAGACAGTTGTAGCATAGTAGAAAAAAAATCCTCTCTGTGTGACCACACTGGCGATCTAATTYCATTGAATTACAGATAACTCTGATAAAAATATTTGGTACTTCTAGGTAGATAAAAGGGATGAACTGAATATTTTGCAGCCAAAGAAGYTATGGCCAATTCTTTAAAACGAAAGTGGCTCAACTGGAAGACACTGAGGATCATCTAAACAGCACAACAATCCAATACAAACATTATTTAACAACTGCTTTTCCATAAATGATCTGCATTTTGCTGTATTATCATTACTTAACCAGGATAATGATTCTGGGAAATGTAAGGATTTCATTTGGTGTTCAGTTGGCTCTCACAAGAAAACATTCCTATTTATTATTGAGAGATTGTTTTTTATTCAACATGTATTATGAGAATTACTTTAAGTGCAAGTACTGCATGTTTACCTAATGACTCAAGAGGATGCCTTCTCTCAATGTACAGCAAGACTTGCATTGGTTATATTAAGGACAATCGATCATTAAATTGCTACCTATCATAACAGGAACGCAGTCTAGAATTTAGACTTTAAACTTGCATTCTTTCTTCTTTGGCTTACTTAATTTTCAGTAGAAAATGAATTCAGTTACTTCCTGGTCAATAAAATTGTACAATGCACTAGTGAAACCTGTTTGTTGAGGAACTGAATGGTTTCAAGACCTAGTTCATACTGTAGGGAAGATGGAGAACTTGTAAGCTTTATATTCTAATCYCAGTGCAAAACATAGATTAACACTGGTGTAACAAGTAAAGGTTCACAACATTTTTTAGGAAAATGATTAACTAGTCTTCCTGATTCATGAGCTCCCATAGGACAACTATTTCTATCAGACTTCCTAAACAATTGAYATATTTCTAAGGACTGATAATACAAACATACAGCTTTACACACACGCACACCCTCCGGCAGAGGGCTTGCATTGAAGCCTAAATGAGAAGGAAGAGCTTACAAGTAAACAGAGTAATCAAGGGAAAGTTACCTGGACATTTAGAAGGATGAAAATTTGCCTTTAAACTCTTCAGCATCCAGAATCAGTTCTGAAAACTACTGTTTCCTACACTTCCTAAATTTCTCTAGAATTTTTACCTTTTGTTTGTCAGTGATATAGCTTTAATAAGATAATGCAGAAGCATTAACTCAAAGTTGTTGTTAAAATACACTAAATACAGATTTTATCACTCGTACACAGAAGCAATGCAACTCTAGAGCCAAGATCTGTTTGGTATTTCTAGATGTCCTGACKGCTACCCTAGCCAAGTGGTCTAATTCCCAGAATTCCAGGACTGCATTTCCTTGGACGTGGGCACAGGGAGGCCCGAAACATTTTAGAGTCTTCCTTACCACACAGAGCTCAGATTTTTTTTCCAACTTTTTTCAGGCATCTTATAAACATGTTGTTTTAAATATGTAAACGGCAAACACATATAAAAAATAAGTAATTAAATATAAAATGGTATCTTTTAATAATATTTTACTGTGCAGTGTTACATTATATACATTATATTATATTACTGTACATAATATACATTAATATACACCACTTTGAGAATTAATASCTACCAAGACTTCCTTCTTCTACCTCACACCACCAAAATGTTAGGTACAAGTTCATATTATCTGACCATATCTTAAGAGTAGCTCTTCACATAAAATCAATACCACTCAGCGCTTAAAATGGCTATCACGGCATTTTAAGCCAGAGCTAAAACGGATGATAAAAACAGAATTGAAATATAAAAACTCATTAAAGTAGTTTGGACAGATTGTTGGCAGCTACTCATGCCCTGCAGATAAACTTTTATCTGGCCGTATGTGCAAGACTTAACTCCATCATTTGTCATTTTCTGTAGTAATAAATTTTCAAAGCATTATAGTTCCCAGATAGGTAGTTTTTATAGTGTACTTTTTCTGAACATAATAGAAAATTCCAGAATTTGTGATAAATGCATCTCTTCCCGTCTTCTTACTCTATGACAGTTGATTCTATATAGAGACAAAGAGTGACATATAAGTTGTACATAGAAATTCTAAACTGACATTTTTCTTTCCTGATTCATTTTCAAATATCTAAATTTGCAGAATAAGCTGCTSTCCAGACAAATAACTAGCTCCTGCTTGTGGATCACTGTAATTCCTAACTGTCCAGAATAGACAGGGTTTTTTTGTTTTGTTTTTTTTTAAGTTTTCACTTGCAATGAATTTTGGGTTTAATATTGACGCAAATGTGTTTTAACACTACTTGCATTTGGAGACATGCAAAACTAGAATTTTTAAGCAAGTAAGATAAAATACATGACAGTACAGTGTCTTGTTCATTTGTTTTTGAAGAAAGGCTTGCATATTCACCTTTTGCATAAAAACTTTCTTCTTTATCACAAATCAGTGTCAATTTTGTGAGAAGGTAGACTCTGCTGTATGGGCTTACTAGTTCACTTGGAGTTTCTTCTAACATGAAATTGAGCTACATGAATGATGAGATAGCTTGTACTGGTATTCCCATGYATTATTCATATAAAAACAGTTAAAATTCTGAAAATTCATTATCTCTTAGGCAGTTATACTCTAACTAAAGAGCAGACCAAGTCTAAAAAGTGATGTTCCTATTCTACACACTGTTTTACTCATATCATTATGCCAAAGTCAGTTTTAAATTCAGTCCATTCAAAGAACAGACTGAACTATGTATAGACTAGAATTCTCGACTTTCAGCTGCTGGGAAGACACTCAAGTCATTTTGTTGTTGCTAGATGGGCTTTACTCAACATATTGTCCCTGTAAGGAAACATACATGACGAATTCAGGGCTAAGTTAAACCTCTATGTAGRAAAAAGGTAAGCAATCAGCTTCCTGGAAAAAGCAACATTCAAAWTACAAAAATAAAATAAAATTATAGCAACCAAATACAGTCACCAGGAGAAGAGATGCACTTTGAAATATTAGCAAACCTACAGTTCTTGGAGTGGTATCTGTGATCAGTGAGACTGATCATCCATCCAGTAGGAGTTACTTTTAGTACTGACAGAGGCAAACTCTGGAACTWAGCCTTTTCCACATCTGGATGGCACTACAGCAGTTACTGCGCTACAGTTCATTTGCAGACACATTTTAGTAGACTTCAGTCTTCTCAACTCTAGTTTGTTAGGATTACCTCAAGGATGGCCTTGAGATTCTAATTCTTGGRAAAATTACTGAAAATTACTGAAAGCAGTGGCTTTCCCTCTGCATAAAAATCACATCACTGCCTAAAATCCTAACCTAAAGTCAGGTGTACAAAATTTGAGTACAGTGACTGGGAGGAGGAGGGAGGGGAAAGTAAACAAGTAAARGTACTTCCAGCTCATGCTTTGGAAGTTCAGTTCTGCACGTGAAGACTGAAAAGAAAACCTAGCTCTCCCTTTTGTACCACCAGAAATATGCCCTTATATCATACAGACTTTAGCAATGAAAAAGAAGAGCTTAACCAGCGCTAATGAATTCTTATCCTCCTGAAAGGCTACTGGCAAAGACCAGTATCATAAGCGCACTGCGATTAGTCATGCTGTCACAGGTCTTAGGAGTCAGCAAGAGTAGAGGTCACACACTCTTCCTCCCAGTTCCAGTGTTGACGGAACATGACACACACCCTCGCTCTTCCAGTTGCAGAAGCTTTAGCAAATAATCCATTTAGCCTCATCTCCACGTGCCACATCAGTCCAYGAGGCCATCCATCTCTCAATAACTTTCACCTTGCTGCCCACTTTCAAGCAATTATGTCAGAACAAATAAGTCTCTAAAAGTTGTTTTATTTTCTAGATATCAAATCAGGAAACTAGAGCAGTAAGTAAAGGAAAATTTTGATTACAACCTTCTAAAAAAGTTGACCAGTGAAATGGACTTAAACGAGTTTTACTTTCAAAAAAGTTTTTCCTCACACACTWCCGGGAAAGGGTTTTCCCACCACATTCTAATTTGCTCTCCATCTTTTAGCTTACAGTGTCAAGAGGAAGGCAGACCACACAATTTCTTACATGTTTTCCTACAGAACTCAGGAACTCAGAACTCATGAATTTAAGAATTACATCATATCACAGAGGAAAGGCAGCTACAGAGTAGACGCATAAAATATAACATTGAAAACCTTATTCCTCCACAAGTTTAGCAACTGTTTCATCTTGMTCATTTACTTCAGCAGTGACAGTGCATATGATATAAACTGCTGCAAGCATCTTCATAAAGAACAGCTCTCCACAGACAAATAGCTCTTGATATTTTTACAGCAACAAGATGCTGCAATGTTACATAACGAGTTACCCAGGCATGTCTACTACAGACACACCATTAAAAAAGAAAATAAAAAAAAAGAAAGAAGGAAAGAAAGAAAGAAAAATTGCTATTCATATGTACTCCTGCTGCAGTAGACTGTAATTTCTTACAGGTGTCTAGGTCTATAAACCCATAATCCAATATAGCTAGTAAAGACTAGGAGACATTGGTTGAGAGCACTTTGACYTTTTACTTCTTTATGCATCGCAGGCAAATAATCCAGTTTAACACAATCCTTCTACAAGGRGATAGGTCCTCCTACTTTTTACCTTTTCAAGCAGGTGTCCTTCCTATTGAAATCAGTATTGATCAATGTTGGGTAAATGGAGAGGGGGAAAAAAAAAAAGACACTCCAGGCAGTGTCTCCAATAGGAGACATCACTCAATCCCTTTCAAATCATGCCGGATCCAACAGCTTTGTGTTGTCAGAAGCATGATGCATTTTAAGAAATTAAAACACTGTTTTAAACACTGAGAAGAAATAAAACTAAACCTCCACATATTCCAAAACAGATGGCTTCAAATGATATATAGATAATAAACAGACTGTCGGGAAACTTTGTCAGCTCAGACCACTCACAGTGATCTACTAKCTCTAAACAGCATTTAAAAGTCATTACTATGAGACATTGATCATACAGTAATTCTCTTCCTTTCAGCAAACATGTAGCTCTCAATATTATCCCTCACCCTAACAACCATCCACACCTATGAAACAAGGCAGCGAAGCCTCACCTGCCAATCTGGCCTTCTATCTGAAATACACCTGGTAGAACTTGAATGCCACAGTGRAGGTACCCAGTATTACTCAAACAGTGGTTTCCAATTGGAAATTCCCATTTCACTGGAAACAGTGATTTCCACTGTTACAGCTACTGGAAATTTAGTGCTGTCCTAGAGATATCAGACCAAAAAGAACTCCCTGAAGAGATAGAAAAGTTCAAAGGAGAGAACTCAAATGAGTTGCATGGGAGTCATCCAAGCAGTTACTTGGAAACTTCACACAAAACTACTGTAATATCCACGGTTCCTATGAAGATGACATATGTTTCCTAAAAACTAATACTGCTACTACTACCTGCCACCATTTTATGAGAAGTAATGAAAAGTACTTTTATTCTTCCTCAAGGAAAGCGCTTTTTTTGACAACCCCTGACACAGTATAATTTTCCAGCAAGCTTTCTAAAGCTATCAAAAAACACCCAATAACTTAGRTCATACTTACAGATTTCTAAAATTATTAAAACAAACTAATAGGATGAGATTTCAGTTATKTCCTTTTTAATAACTGTGATAGAATCAAATATTTAAATGTGTTGCAATATAGTCAATATAATTAATGTTAGCCACAAATAATTAAATAATATCAAGTCACATTAAGCAAATACGTATTTCTTTAAGTATACTAGTCTTTATAATTAGCTTTACCTAAAAGTTTCATWGTATCAATTTACAACAAAGAATTGCTCTTTGATACAGAAAGTAAGAGGAAGGATCTCTGTTCTGAGTATGATTGTTTGTTTTACAGTCCACTCATACCAGATGGTTCACAAAATTACACATTTACATTAATCAAATAGTGAAAGTGGATTTTATATCATCAGTGTATTTGATCACTTCAAACTAGCACTCGCTAAAAACTTCATTGTAATCATGAAATTATCATGTCCCCAAGCACAATTATCAAAACCTACCAGTTTTTTCCGATGTTCTGAGAAACACCATGTCAGAAGGGATTCGTTGATTCTGAAAGGAGGGGGAGAAAAAAAAAAAAAAAGTAATTTTAAGCAAAAAAATTCCAATCAAGTGACCAGTAAGATCAGTCACTAAAAGGTCACACTTGGATTGAAACTCAATTAAAATAGGATTTATCAAAGTACTTTACATTCAGCATTTGCAATTCAGAAATCAATACTTTCAAAAATTTATACAATAAGCAAACATCAGCTAATCCTTTTCAATTCTGTTTATAGGAATCTCATAAATGTCTGAAGAATTAACATACTTACATTCTTGGACTACTGTTTTCAGAAAAGAAATGTAAACATCTAATTGAAATCCTTAAAACACTTTTAARGAGCAAAACCCCAAGACTTAGTTTGCATAGATAATAGACCAAATGGTAAGAGAAAAAGTACTGAATTTTGCGTAACAAGTTTCCTGCTACACGTCTTGCCAGTATGCCACATTTTTTATTTTTTGATCCTAAAGCAGAATACAGAGATTCATTTGCTTCTCCCTTACAGACTACCTTTAAATGAGTAAGAAATCTCGGCAGATTATTAGCAATGGCTTCATTAGCTTAACACTAAAATATATTTCCCAATATTCATTTAAAATTACTTGCCCAAAGACTTTAACACATCCAGTTTTACTTCATACAATTAACATTTTTCACGCAGAAGTTACCACCATTTACTAGAGGCAAACTTGCCTATATTGCTCTGAAAGTCACTGAATAGCTAATGCATATCTTTTATTTTTCAAGAGGATCAACTGCCTGCTTGAGGTAAAAATGGAAGGGAGAAGAAAAACAGTATACACACACACACAYGGCATATCAAGCCTAATACACAGCATCATCAACCTCATAAGCTTTGGCCTTAAAATAAATCTGAGCTTATTAGTCGAAATAAAAAAGAAATATATTCAGTATATAAGCATTACAAGACTTATATAACTGTACCATATTTCATATCTTAAYGATAAATGGCAAACCCCAGTTATAATAATCCAGTTCTGGCTCTATTTTGTGGATAAGCTACCACTTATACGAAACTGCCCACTTATTTTTACATATAAAAAATTGAACTGAAGATGGAACTAAATTAATATGAAAACTTTTATCCAAGATACTAATAGAACGTATAGGGTAAAAAAAAAAAAATATAAAAAACATATATCAGAATTCAGCAAGTACACTGATTCACTGCATCAAACAGAATACAAATCTTTCTAATAACCCTGAAAAGTCAACTATTAGAGAAATATAATAGGCTCAGAATCRAGCATTTTCATGAAATTAATATATATGTGTGTGTATAAACTGTAAACACATATATTTATGTTCATACACACACTTGTTCCTCAAGTTCAGCATGTGTAGCAGATCTAAACCTACTTAGCTCAAGAGGAATGTCAGCAATAGCCTAGATGACATCATCAGTAAAGAATCACTCAAAAAAAAAAAAAATCTTACGGAGGAATTAAGACCCATATGTGCTTGTCTGAATGTCAACAGTATTTCCTTAAGAAAAGGCCGAGAGTATTTTTGATGGGCACTTCTTTCTTCATCAGGTTTTCCATATTTTGGAAGTAGGCAGAAAGGTACTGCATAAGTGCTAGATAGCACAAAAGCTTTGCTACTATTGCTGCTGACACTGCAGAGCAAAGATTCCCTTGTAAAGCTATAGGATCTAATACCTCATCATTATAAAAGAGTGACTACACACAAACAGATGGCAAGTGTGCCACAAAAGTCTTTAGCACCTCATTATGAAGAGAATAAAGTTCTATTGTACATTGTCACAGAGGAACAGCAGTAATATGTCAATCATGTTACCCCTCTCATGCCAAATTTATCAAAGTGGAACAAGTTAAAATGATAACATATACAACTTTGAACATTCAGAAACCCATGAACAAACTACGTGATGGCAATTACCATGGAGATGAAGCTAGAAGTTTATTGATACACACTGAAATTTGAATATATAAGTCAAGAAAATGGTTTGAATATATTGCTTTGCTTGAGTTACATCTAAGTAGAATTCGACTCCAGGGAAGGAGCACTTCCATTTCTCTGTTTGACGATGTGGCAGACTTACAAACTTATTTCTGGAGATTTAGCTGCAAGAAAATGATGGTCAACATGAGTTATATATTCTCCTAACTTCTGGCTTCCCATGATAAGATCCATATGACCAAAGTATACTACCTAAACTGGACAGTTTGAAAAGACAACTCACAAATATTAAGCCTCAGATATGTATACATTTYGCTGTACACAGGCTACATTAAGTGAATAATGATTCACTTAAAAACTACCAAATTACTTTTTCATTTCCCTCACGGTATTACCATGAAATCTTTCTTTACATAAATTCCTCCCAATTCCCTATTCCCTCAACACTTTGCATTTCCTGTCCTATCTTTTGCCATGTATAAGGAACCATGTATTATTCTCACAAACTGAAATATTCTCACTGGCTCATGATTTAGAAATGAAAATGCAGTTTACAGTTCAATTTTCTTGTGCCTGCATATAATGCAGTACTGCAACTGAAGGATAATCAGACCTTACAACTACTGGTTCGCTTTCACTTTTCACTACTGCCTTGCAGATCCTTAAGCATATTTTCCTATTTTTTTTTTCTTCACATCTCCAAGAGATGTTTCAAACCATCAATAAGCTGTAGTAACTAAATGACAATATCTAAATTCCTGAACTCATCCCTCCAACTACCTCAGTGAGAAACCCTACACTCATCTGTCATTTATGAACCCATCAGTAAAAAATACACTGTAACAAAACCCAAGAACAAATAGCTAGAAAGCTGCACATATGCTGGAAGAGTGGGAGGAGCAGAGGGAAAGAAGGGAGGAAGGGGCAATTTCCAGCTGTCACTTATGAACATATCTTGACTTTTGAAAATGGGTGGTATTTTCTTCTACTTGCCCATTTTCCTACCTTAGTATTAGCACATTAGCAAGTTTTCAATTAAGAAAACAACAGATATACTGTTTACAGAGAAACTGTTTCAAGCACTCTGAAGACACTTAGAGCTGTTCTGCAATTAACCAGGCCTATAAAAATCAGAGGACATTCAAGGCTTAAACATAGAAAAGTTTTTCACTTAAGTTGTCAGTATTTGTGAGCAGTCACTAGTTAACATACAGATCTTCATCTCAAATGAGTCATTAATTTCACTGTGGAAATGCTGTTGATGCATCTTCCAGTCAAATACAATGTTACCTTGTTCTTTTGCCATTAGAGTGAGCAATCGAACACACTTCACTCCCCAATGGTTCTTTAGCTTAAGAGTCATACTCTGAAGTTGAAAACTGCTTATTTCAACAAAATACACTTCTCAATACAACAGGAACACATTTAATTTCATTAGTCTGAAGGCACCTACAGTGCCTTGACAATTATAAGATGTGGGGCGCAGCGGGGAAAAGGAGCTGGAAGATGAAATGCAACATTCAACTACCTCTTGTGCATCTCCTCTTACTGACATACCCATGTAAAGTCTTCATCAAAAATAATTCTACACACTAGCTCTCTAAATCTTTAACTTTTTTAGGAGAAAATTCAGCTACTCAAGATATTATCTGTAAGCTGCTGTAAATAAAGCTGAAATAGATGCTAATTATCTACCTTATACAAGACAGATWGATCCCCAAAGTAATTCCAACTTTCTCAGTTCCAGTATAATTCACCAGCTAATGGTTTCCTGTAAATTTCAATGGAAGGCAGATTACCTGTATAGTCACTAAAGTCTTCCCTATAGCATATACAATAATTAGTTCCAGGTCTGGAAATTACGAAAGATCCAAGAAGTTTTCTAATCAAAATCAAAGCTAACTGGCACCTTGCTTGTTTATTCTCAGCCTCCTAAAGATATGGAAAAGGTGTAACAAGCAGTTGTAAACCAGCTCCACCTGCACTCCCAAGACAGCAAAGTATAAGACAAGTGCCGAGGCTGGACACGAGTGGTTATCTTATCTACATTTACAAATCCTCCAGCTCAAAAAGGTATCAATATAGGTTGTAGAAAAAAGACAAGTACAAGATATAGTACAAAATGCACTACAGTAAATCTATATTAAGTTGAGAGCAGCAAACCAAATTCTTTTTGCTTAGAACTACATAAAAAAAATCATGAGCAAATGATTCAAATACCAAAGGAAKAGTAAAGCAAGTGAGGCAGCATGAATAAATCAGAGCATTTTTGTTGACATTTATCCTTTAGCAAAAGGAAATTATTCTGCTAAATCAGGAAATAGGAGTAAATTCCACTAGTTGTCTAGTCACTAATCAGGTTTCTTTAAGGATTCTTCTACCAGACTGAAACTTGCCATACAATACCTCAAATGAAGTAGCAGATACGAGTTTCAACTTGAGATACCTCTTTCAGGTATTTCAAGGGCTTTACTGTTGATATAAAAAACGTTAAACATGCTGGGAATTACTTGTTCACATCTAGAAATTTAGTTACTTTCCAGAATTAACTTGTATATAAATAGCTTCCTCTAATATAAAATATAAGTTGACACTGAAGATCTCAATAGCTTTCCTGTTTACTAAGAAAGTACGTAAATACTAATAACAGACAAAAAAAGAAAAGTCACAGCTCTTGCTAAACATCTTTGATCAGATAAATTAAGCCCTTTTTTTTATATAACCTCTCCTTGAAGGCTTCACACAGATGAAAACATTTATGTGAATATCTGAAGAAATGAACCCATCAGACAGCTTAGAACATCTACCACAGCAAGAGCCAGTCAATTAAATAAATTTAAGCATATACCAATTGGTAAAATCTAGTTACATTCAATTAATCTTATAATTAAATCCAAGAAGAGATAAGCTTCCTTTAAGATTCTGAAATAAAACTGAACTAAYACACTGTTAAGTACTTCACAGATAAGTGTTCAGTATACTTTTCTTCATAAGATACTTAGCACATTAATAATTTAATCTCTAAAATAGATTTAAAATGCATCAACCTTTTCCACTATGATGAGGTCTCCAACTTGTATGTCAGAACTCTTAACTTGGACTTTACCTTAAAAAAAAAACAGAAAAAAAAAAGAAAAAAGAAATGTAATCAACTCAGGCAGACATTAATAGTCACAGAAATAAATCTGAGAATGTAAGTTATATTTAAAGGTGCTATTGTTTGGTGAAAATATTACAATTTATACAAAATTTTTTTTGAAAAGCAAATTAATAAATAGCTGTCATCTGAATAGATATTTCAACAGTTGAAAAAGCTTTTTTTTGTAACACATTGGTTCCTGTAGAAGTATTTCAAAGTATACAAAAAAATAGTAGAATCTGACCTCTAACTATGTMAGAATTGAAGAAAAGGATTCTTTCATACCAAGGCAGCACTTCTAGTTCTGAATGGTCAAAAGTTGTTCCCCTTGCTCTCACGGAGCGCTCTAACAAACATGAGTTGTTAGCCACAGCCCAGTTACCAACAGGCAGTTTTTTGTCGCCACAAGTTCCTAACGTAATTGGCACTGACTGACACTTACTGGCAGTTGCTGCAGAAGAGAGTTATCTACTCTCTGTAGTTAAAAAGAATACCCGGAGGTTTCATTTTAGACTGCTCTCTAGAGTTGCCCATTCAGTAACTGCTGTGAACAACTCATATTTGTAAGTACACACAGCACACCCATTCTGTATGTTCTGTAGACAGTTAAATTTTGATATTGTTATTTGAGGGATTGAAAAACTGAGACAGAGAGGTGAAGCTTCTGCTCAAGGTGACAGAAATTGGTTATTGTTGTTCTCATTACTATTTAGGAATTTGAGTCCCAGGAACTTGCCAAAACTTCCCCCAAAATATTGCTTCCTCAAGTTGAAAAAACAAGKCAGAAGGCAAACAAACAAAAAAACCTACACAGAGACTAAGTACAAAGTCCTAACATACTAATATCCCTTTACAAAATATAACAAATGGTAAATTCATATTCAACTAAGTGCATAAACACATACATATTTACATAGTCTGAAATAAATTAACGCAAGTTGAACTGTCATAAAAAAGTTCTTCCCCAAGAGAAGCACTGTCATGATTTTCATCAGGAAGTATCTAAACAGCAGGTATGAAGTATTAGATGTCAAAATAAAGAAGAGATGAAAAGAACCAGAACAAAAGACCACATAGGACACCACTGATTAGGAGGTCAGAGGTATTATAAATAGCAGAATGATCTTGCATATTATTTTATTTCTCAAATGTACTGAGTATAAAAACAAAACTGAAAGAGGTTCCAATGCACATGACATCAGCACTTCCAAAGCGTAGGAAGCATGTCAGAGGAGAAGCAGAACTTGGGCTTGACCTGAYTGCACGATTTTGTCTGAAGGCCAGTTTTTTTGTTCTTGGCAACACTCCTTCACACCAGTTCAAGTTTTCAGTTGCCTAACACTTCTCCTCCTTTAAAAATAAAAATAAATCCTATCTTCATTCAGGCTCTTGAGTCCACAACTGCTCAGTTGGGTGTAACAGAAGACCTGAGCAAGGTCTGAAAACAGAGTTAACAGAAGGCCTGGGCAAAACGTAGTTGCAAGAATTGACAGCATTGTTCTATAAGCATTTCAAGATAATTATGATGGAAATTAAGTTAGTATCTACTTCTTTTTTATCTGGGAAAAAAAATAGTACAAAAAACCCAACTACTAAAAGAATAGTCTCACACTGAATCAATATAAGTCTCCTTAACTCCACCAGCACATAAATTCTCTTCGTAAATTCCAAGTTTTGACTGGAAGCGAGTAGCATATACTGAAACACTGCAATGTTTACTTKGCTTTCCAAGTCTGTAAACTCTCTCAGAAGCACAGTATTTTCTTTTCCTTTCCACTCCTTTTTCACAATTTCCAGCATTTTTTCTGTCTCCGTGACAGAGTCCATCAACTGATTATAATAATAATCACAGAAATTCAAGTGGCCCCTGTGTGCATAGTCTCAGATCTATGCCACCTATAGTCACTTATGACCAAAATCATCTTGAGATACTAATCAAACGCCCCTACTAACAATTTTATCCATCTGAACTACTGAAGTCTCCAGAGTTACAATCAAGTGACTCTTGTAAGGGTCAAAAGTCACTAAGCCTCAATTTCCATGAGAAGCTAAATGCTCATTTGTGACACTGTGCAAAGCAGAGAAAAAAAGCAAAGACTGGTGTAAAGTCTGGAGTCTATACCACATCTTAGCTTACCCTYGGTCCAGTAATCCTAGGAATTGTGAGAGCATCACATTTCAAACCATCCATCTGTTTTCCAGGTGACTTAGTTTAACCCCAAATTAGCCTACCATCAAATCTTCACTATTCCATGTAACATTTGTTGGATCATCCTATATAAGGCCTTAACATGGTGAAGTTAAGTGATATATTTTTCTGGATAAAGTTTAAGAAAGTTTGCACAAGTTTTCCTGTGACTTACAAGATAATTAATTCCACAACGACTCTGAATTGCACAGGGCACATCATTAGAAAATGAACAATAAAATACACCAGTAATTCAAAAAGTAGTTTAAAATTTTGGAATGTCAACTAACATCACTTTTCTTTAGTCTAGCAAAAATGAGAATCATTAGACATCCTTTCAGAGAACATTAAAATAATGCAATACTGTGTCTCAGTGAAGCATTTAGAAGAGGAAAAAACACTGGATGTTATTCACTGCACAAATTATTTTTGTAAACTATTTCTTCTGTAAAAACATCTCAATAACAAAACACTTTTCACCATCTGTGTAATTAYCAATAAAAAGTCCAAAGCTGTCAGAAGTGGCTGCGCATCCAGACTTTATAGTCCACCAAGGCGCAAGGCTCTTGCCTAAAGCAACATACAGAATTATGCAGAACTAGAACACTGAAATGTGTCTATAGTAATTCATTACACTCACAAGATAAAGACTTTTGAAGTGAATTGAAATCGTTTCAAAAACTAATAAATATTTCATGTGCTAACATATATTTTGCACAAAAACTGAAGAAATGAGGTAAACAAAGTGTGAGCATGCACTACATCCAAAAAGACTTTTGCTCCTTCCTTCTCCTTTTTTAAAATTAATAGGCAAGTGCAACTCCTCAGAGAACAGTAATTCTGAGTGTAGTGTTTGCAACTCTATTTTACTTGGTATTGTACAGTTTCTTATACATAGTACCTTAAGTTGTATTAAAAAATCTGAGACATAGGAATAGATGTATGTCTCTTCTGTGCAGTACTATTAAATTTGTCTTCTTCTTGATCCTTCTGCTTTGAAGCAGAACTGTGTGTGAGCAAACCTAACTAATAAAGGTACACTGGAAGTCGCCTTGCAAACATAAGAAATAAGGAGAAAAAAAATTGTTTTACAGTTTGGAAATCCAATGGGCTTTTGGCAGTTTGATGAAAGAGGTTAATTTTGTTACCTATCAACCAATGCTTTTGCACTTAACATGCAACATCTAAGATGACAAGCCTAGAAGCTGCTCCAAAAGTATTAAGACTCCTGAAGAACCGAAGCAAATGGAAAGAATGAACACATGCTGGCTCTGCTCTAACAGTATTTTTGCATTGCAYGTCCTGTAAAAAGCAATAGGATACATAGGTGAGCTGCTCTTAAGATGAAGAAGCAAACAAACTCATAGCGTCTTTAATAGCTAGATCATTTCAATCCTACAGACAGACATCCTCCCTTCCTCCAGCTTTAAGCTGCATCCTGACTCAAACCTGTCTATTAAGGGTCCATTAAGGTTTTGCAGACCCCATGAGGCAGAAGAGCAAGCCGACTTTGCATCAAACATCTTGATAAAACAACTAGGAGACCACAGTACATCATACACTGAGCAAGAAATTCACTACCACCATCTAAGCCATTAAAAGCAGAAAGACTATTCATGTGAGAAAGGATGCAGGTGCTCTTAAGCATCTTGCTCACAAAACATTCCATCCTGGTCACAGCATGGCTGAATTTGGAAGGGAAGCACACTTGCAGAGAATGTGCTCTGTCCCTTCACYTAAGTCAACTGAACACCGCTGGACCCTGCACTGAATCCTGGAGGACACTGCCAGCTACAGGCCTCTCACTAGACTGTGCAYTGCTGATGACAACTCTTTGAGCTCTGCCATTTGGTCATTTCTCCATGCACCTCACCGTCTGCTCATCTCATCCTTTACTTATCAGATTGCCTACGGGGATGTTACAGGAGACAGTGTCAAAAGTCTTACAGAAGTCACAGCGTTCACTGCTCTCTTCACTTAACTTCCTATTTACTGAATGGCATATTTCATCCCTTGCCCCAAAGAGTTGAAAGAGCATCATTCAGATCTAACATTCAGCAAGTCCACGTTCTTGTCAAGCGCAGAGTTACGCAGAGCAAAATCAATCAGAGAGTGATTGAAAACTGATTTTTTTCCATGTTACATGACAAGTAGAAAATTGTGTATCACCGGTCATGCCATGGATCAGAATAAGTCTGCTGACATTAGGCTAGGCACTGCTGTTCAAAATGAAATTAAGTGACACTTAAGGTTGAAAGGACAAAAAATCCCCTGATTTTCTACTCAGAATAGTCTGTAATTACATATAAAAGAGTTTTACCTATTAGGGCAAAAATTAATTCAAAGCTTCACCTCACTAAAAAGAGAACCTAAGATTTCAAGGACTCTTACTGGGAGACCACCATCTTCAAAGAGCTGCTAAATCTTATACCGGCCACATGCAGGTCATAACCAGCATTCACCTACTGCACCTGTTTGAGGGTACTTAAACTGAGAAGGGCTCTTCAAAAAGATAACACTGCTAGGTAATCTATTCTTCATTTTATATATGCATTTACGACAATTTTTAGTACTGCTTAATTTAAGTGTTGATTGCAAAAATATTTCCCGATTTTAATCTATTGCAGCAGTCTACATAAAAAGATTGCAAGTTATGGATCAGCCCACCCACATTATCTTTACACAAGTAATTAACCACAATTTAAAATCACCGGAGCTTTTTTGTTGTAAATACTCAATTGCAGACTCCCCATAGCAAACAATTTTGCAAAACAACTAACAAGAAGTGATTACATAAGACAAAAATGAGAATTTAAATGCTACAATTAAACCAAGGGTAACAGTGAATATTCACAGCTTTTAGTTCTCCTAGCACCTCATTTGAGCAAAGGCAACTTGCTTAACCTCTCTGTATGTCAGTTTTCCCATCTTTACCTCAAAGAAAAGGCTGCAAAACCCACACAACTCATAACATCACTGCAGAAAAAAGAAAGATGCGACACAAGTATAAAGTGCAGTTCTGCTCTGAAAAGCGATTCTTAAGAATAGCATTGATTTTCAGGCTTTTAATTAAATAGGTATCAAGTTTGTTCATTCACAAGTAACAAAGACTTCTTTCTCCAAACCAGGAGCCTGTAGGTTTGTATAGCAAGTGAAACTGAATTTTTCCACTTGAAGGTCACWTCAAGTGACCAATTTTTCCACTTTCCACGGTCAGTATTAAAAATATGTTAAGTTATAAATGGAAATTATTTATTAAAATAAATATTTTTTAAGAGGGAGAAGTGAATTATTTTGCCACATATATTTCTAAATTCTCAAATCCTCTAAAAGTCATGGTCTAATTTTATTGTAATAGCAAGTGTCATTCTTTGCTTGAAAATGAGGCCTTTCAGTTTCAGAATCCTTTACCATGAAAGGTCACAAGAAAATAGCCCGTTCTACTCTATTTTTTTATTCTATATTATAGGTATTTATGGCAAATTTTAATACTGAGTGTTGACTGCAAGAGTATTTTGAGTTGTGACCACTTTTAATAAAGAAAGCATCACATTCATCACATCCTAGTAATTCCAACTTCATTTTAAGCAGTGATCTTGAAACCTTAGTTCYGTAGATTACCACTGCCTTCGAAAACAAGGATTTTACTGCGGTGCTCACACACACAGAAGAAAGTCAAAGCAGTTGTACATATTTCTGGGTAAAAACTGACTATTCAGATTTAGTAACTACTTCCTCCTCTTTTTTAAAGGCTCTTCCCCCCCACCCCAAACCCTCCCCGAAGAAAACCTCTCTAAAAAACTCACTTCTGTACAGGTCAGTTTCTGATATCACTGCTGGGCCTTTACACATATGCTGTTTTAAAAATATATATTCCATATCCATAAAAATAGCACCGTCAAGGTGACAAAAATCAAATTTTTATATGACAGCTTGCATATTTCTTTCAAAAGCTAAAAACAAAAACTCTCAAATATACATATGCTAAAGAAGATATTACAAGCTAGAAGACCATGATTCCTACATACACTGTATATTTTCTTCCCAAACTAAGAATTTCACATTATGAACACTACTGCTGAATGAGACATGATTACACTATCTTTTTCAAAGCTGCTTGTGTCATATGATAACAGATCTAAATAATTAATAAGTCAACCAGCAGACAGCATTATAGCTTTGGGGGGGGGAAAAAAAAAAAAAAAAGAAAGAAAAAAAAAGCGCCCAAGTCTAGCTCTTTAGAGATTGTATTAACACTGTGAGCATCTGAAGCCCAGCAATGCAATCACTTGTGTTAAGCAAATAATAACTCTCCCATTTGCTAATTTCCAGAGCGGTGTGTCTAAATGTTGGTAAATCTACTCCATGTTGATAAGGAAGGGAAGAACAACATGCATATATTCCCTATATTTGCCTCCTTCTGTATCTAAATTGCAGAAAGCAGTGCAAGTATTCATACTCCTGTAGTAACAGTGACGGAAGCTGCATAAATTCCCCCTTCCAGATTTCAGACAAAATGCACCCCTAACAATATCTTTTAACTCATTTTCCTGGAGGGAGCAACCTAGAGATACTTTAAGAGTTCAGTTGCTCGTTAAGTAGACTCCCAGATCCAGTGAGGTTACTCTTCTCCTCTCTGACTCTGAAATGCAATTCACCCATACATACTAAAAGATACAGTGAAATTTATGTTGGAATTAGTGAATAAAATTTATATTTGGCACACCATATGCCATATATCCTGAAAGACATAATTGCATATTGATAAACATCTTTATACCCTTTAAAACTACTAACTTTATGCAATAAAAGAAATTAACAGTGACTTTCAGTAGYGTTGTAGCAAAGTAACTTATGAAAGCAAGAAAAAACGTTGTGCTCTGTTGTAAGATTATTACAATTTATCCTGATAATACAATGTTTGCTATTTTTTAGCATTTTTCTATGTGACACTTTGTTCTGAAAATAAAATGTAGATGTACTAAGCAATATAAAACCATAGCAAAATGCATCATTTCCTCTTACGTTCATTTTTAAAACTAATCAATCCTACAAAAATTGACTCAAGTGTTTTGATTCTTTAACAGACCATAGTGTCAAAGATTTTCCAAGAGTCCAAAAAAAGTTATACCTAGTGAGTTTCTTTTTTTCTAATTATTATCTGGAAAGAAAAACGTAAAGCATTCTGCTCCCATCATTGGATCATATATGTTTCAAATTCCACCAAAATTAAAAACATGTATCTGATACTGAAGCCGACCCACAAGCTTACATCCTAACTTTTACCAAGATGAAAACGTTGCAGTGAATTTTAATTAGACCATATTTCTGAGTTACTGATCCCCTATAACTTGCAGTTGAAGCATAGTTGACAGTTGAAGCATAGTTGACAGTTGAAGCATAGTTGACAGTTGCCGAGTTACTGTACTGTATCAATTTCAGAGAAGAATTGCACTTTAAAGTATTATTACTAAATTCTTTAAAATATATATTATATACATACACATTTAATCTCTGCATAACCAATAACAGGTTTACAAGACTGCTTACTTGGCCAAGGGAAACAAAACACTTTAGTGCAGTATCAATTCTATCTATCTATCTATACAATCAATGTATAATGAAGTTTGAGTCTATTAGTTATTTCTTTGAACTGAAAGTCTGTAATTATACATTAAAAATAAAAATCAAGTATTTTCTATTTTTATACAGATATTTTTGCTAACCTCGTACTGTCAGCTTGCTATATAACTGTGAGTTCATTTCTTTGTCTCTCTTGTAACGTCGAAATTCATCAACTGCTTCCCGTACCACTGTGACCGTCAAAACAAACCCCTGGTAAAGATAAAATGATGCAATTCAGAAGTCTCAAAATACTAGTTTAGAAAAATATAAGTAAACGCACAATACATAGTGGAAAAAAAAACCCATACAGAATGTTTAATCTGGGGGTCATTTCCTCCCCATCCCTCAATCTCTGTTAAATTATTATCCTGATTCAGGCCAGGAGAAGAAAAACAGAAATCTCTGTATGGCATGCAGAGGTAATCTGAGTCTCTCTGTCTACAAATACAATCAATTTAAACATAATTTGAAACTTAAAATACTCAACCTAAGCTATAGGCAGCTTACAGTTCTAGAAACTTATTTATCAATCCTCCAAGAATTTGGAGGCTCTACTGTAAAAACTTCCAAAAACTCATATTCTAAGTTTACTGCCTTTTTACACAGCAGAGGCAGAAGTGTAGTAGTACACAGGTGACTAGTTTAACTCATTTTTCCATCTTAATTATAGGGGTTTTGGGTTTTTTTGTTTGTTTGTTTTTTTAAGGCCATCATGCCTCAAATATTGACAAAGTCACAGAGCTTTTCTGTTTTGGCTACAACTTGCACAGGATGGTGTCAATGCAGCTTCTAATGGAAGTGCAGAGCTTGCCACATGCAACTAAGATAATTTCTGGCCATGAAACACACTAAGTTTTTCAGAACAGGTTTTCAGAACAGTTCAGGAGTAAATACCCAAGAGTTCCCTTTCTCCCTCCTCTTCTAATTCTTGCCAGACATGGTTTTCTAGCTTATTAACTTCAAGTATTGCCCTTTTCTACCGGTGAAAGGATTAGAGCATTTCCCAATAGTAAGGAGGTCCTTATCATTAATTGTCAAACATGTTCCTTCCCCTCCCAAGTTTTCAAATAATAAAAACTGTAAATCAGACACATAAAATTCTTCAACAGATAAGGTTCCAGAATAGCCATCTAGTTTCATAAACTCTCTAATCCTAAACCCACATCTCCTTTTGTAGGGGAAAATTTAAACCATTACTTYTCCTGTAGACATCCAACAGCATTTCACAAAAACCACAGAACRGTTGAGGTTGGAAGGAACCTCTGGAAACCATCTAGCCCAACTCTCTGTCGTTCCAGCGTCACCTAGAGCATGTTGCCCAGGACTGCTTTTGAAGAGCTCCCAGGAGGGCGACTCAACAACTAACTAGCCCAAAGAGAAATCAGTCAAAGTTTGTAGCTTCCCTGTATACTAAGGAATTTCTGTTTGATTTTACAGCAAGAGTTGCCATTTTGCAGTTCCAGTCCAAAATTTTGAGACTTCATCTGTTAAAACCTTCCAGTTAAATACCTCTTATTTATGCAGATTTACATCAACTATGATGTTTAAAGGAGAACTAGGGAGAACTTAGTGCTTTTACAAAAAGGCATTCCTACTTCCTGCTAGAGCATAACTCAATCCTGTAACTCATCTTAATGTTACTTAAATCCAGATTTCAGATCTTAATTTAGCTCTATGACTGAGCAGAAGTGTCAGACAGTTCTGCCTTGGAACACTACCTTCAACACTGAGACATGCAAGTATGCTACAAAACTGGGCAATTATATTCTGAAAAGTGTTCTAGCTTTGGTAGGATTCACACGCTGCCTTCCTCAGAATAATGGCTGCATAGAATTTTTTTTTTAGAAACGTTTCTCCTTGTTTTCCCTGGACACCTTTAAGGCAGTATCAATCTGACTGGCTGCTACGCTAACGTCTCTAAACGCTGCCTCTATTCTTGAAAACAGAGGGTTTTTTCCCTTTTCTAGCAGYAGTATTTTATATCACTTTCAAGAGCTGTGGCAATACAAATATTTTAGCAACCTAAAAAAAGGCACTATTAAACCAGTCTGAAATATACTTGCCATTTGCAAGTACTGGCAAGTATAGTATCATGAGGCAGTGATCAAAGCACATAAAATGACATGTCAATTTTAAGAATTTTCCCCTATAAATCACTATTCTGTGCTAGGCAGTKTACTACCGCTGAGGATGACTGCAAGGAGTTATTACAGAAACATTCCTGTTTTGCCTCATTTTCCCAGAAAAACTTAATACTCTTCCAGAGAGAAGCTGTAACTGCGAGTCCAAAGTTACAAGAGGTTCATTCTCTTGTCTTTCTTTAACCGTAAGGAGTTAAAGATCTTTACGGTATTGCTTGTAACCAAACTCACATACTTTACTCTTTTCAGATTTTAGACTCAAAAGAAATGAGAATGTCATTCCCTATTGTGCAAATGACAACAAAGCACTAAAATACAGCCATGCTGGAAGAACTCAAGTGTTCGATTAAAGCACCTTATATCTTTTAAGTAAAACAAACACTTTTAGAACACAGTCAATTTCTATTGTGTCAGTTTTAAGTATCTTGCTAAACAATTTTTTTTTCCAACTGAAGTTCAGTAGAAAAAAATTCTAAGTGGAAGCTTACTGATAAATTCAGCAAAAATGGGATTTTACTAGTACAAACTGAGGTCTTGTTGCAATTTCAAGTGAAAAATGTACTTATTTCTCAGATAAGTCTATACAAAACAGACTGTTGCCTTCTTTCTCACTTCTTTTTTTTGGTATGCGAAAGACAAGCTGAGATGGCAAATGATTTYCTTCTTTTCATCTCACTGAAGTTCAGAGCCCTATGTAGCAGCTCACTGTGAAGACACTGAATTGCAGACAAGGTAGACTTGCACCTTT
>PTEX01000020.1:1171656-1194540 GCA_003342815.1 Eudromia elegans
CCCAACACACTCCAGGACAGCCTCCCTATTTATCAATGCTTAAAAGGATGTATGCTGCAATAATTTAAACAATGAATTCAATCCAAAATATTTACTTTACTGACTTGTTAACAACAACCTTTACTCAAAACAGCCAGAGTATCACTGAGGAAGGACCATTTAAATCACCATTGAGAATAAACACTACTGAAAAGATAAYATTTTTAATATATTTAGAAATCAAAGCATGTTTCCCTAATTCACACGCATTCTAATTAATAGTATTCCACTGTTTACCAGAGGTGCCCAGTATGTGTACAGGTAGCCTATTTTCAATGCTGGCACAAACTGTGAGCAGGACACGACGAGAAAATAGAGATTCAAGAAAAACTTGAACTGTTCATATAAAACCTAAAATGAAAAAAAAATTAGTTAAGAGTCATAAAATTTACATCAGAAGTGAACATGATATTCATTGCTTGGCATAACAGTAAGTATCAATGCTTTATATGGCATACTATGATGTACAGTACCATTATAGTACTACRTAGTGCAATTTGAAATAGAATATACGAAACAATTCATGTTATACTGCTATTTTTGTTGAGAAAATGTACCTGATGTATTTTTCAACTTGAAAGAAAAAGCAATTTGCAGAATTTATCTTTTGACATTTTAAAACCAGAAAAAGTGTTTAGTCTTGAAGATTAAGACTAAACTTTGGTTAGGAAGAAGAGAGGAATGCCCCAGCAAAGCTCCTGTGAGTAGCAGCAAGCAGCACTGCTCCCTGACCTTCCMAGAAATAAGGCAGGATTCTTTGCTTCCTAGAGCACGACAAACTTGTACAAAATCGACCACAGTTTAAGTTTTTACAATGTATAAGCTACTGAAGRAAAAAAACCCTAAAAACTTAATAATGGGATTACATGGACTTTTGAAGTAATTCCAAAGAAAGGTAGGCTCAGCATTAGATATCAAGTTTATCCAAAGATCCTTTTAGTAATAAATGCTGATTCATAGGCTATGTTCATTAAGGACTGAAAGGGCTAGTCTAAACTAGCTCAAGTTTCAAGCAAAGATCAAGTATCCTTATCATCAAATCAGTTGTCCTATATTCCAAACCAGTGACAGCAGCTTCTGACAATTTACCAGACAGCCAGGTTCTTTCATTAAGTAAAGGCACCCGTTTGGAAAACCTGTGTTCCCAACATTGTTTTTGTCACATTTAAATAGCTAAAAACACATTCTTCATTTTAAAGAGCTTTAAATTTTAAAAAATTTCATTTATGTCCTCTTTTACAGGTCAGTATAACCACACCTCCAGGATGATGATTGGCAGTGGCCAATGAACTTAACTCACTGTTGCCAAACTGAGCCTTCATTACCTGAGACAATGAATAATAATTGTTTCAAAGCTCAAAGATTCAAAAACAATCAGGAAAGTCACATTCAAGGGGCACTGCCACCTTTTAGTCTTACAGTTCAGTCGACCTCACAGTGAATTCCGCATAAAATTGCCTGTTAAATGACTGTTTTTTGTTGCTTTTGCCTATCCAACATGATTAAATAAAAACCTAAAAACATATGCGCAGGTAAGTTAATTTTAAAGCACCTGGACTATTGAGTACTTTGAGAGGTGCCCACCTGCAAGACAACTYAGAGAGCATGGAGGTAAAAAGCACTTTCCTATAAATCTTCTAAAGGCTGCCAGACCATAGGCAGTCCATCYACTACAAGCTGAGCACTGCACTCTAGTTAAAAGGTCCTAGCCATAGCAAATGGATCAAACAAAACAAATAAAAACACTGTAAAAAAGACACAAAAAATTCTACACAAACGTGTATATACACACACACRCAGAGTACTGCTTTAAAGCTGAAAAATATCTTCCAAAAAATTGTCCTTGACAGAAGAAAGTCTTTATGGAAATTAACACTAAATTTTCAAGCAGCTGGAAGTTTTGGTAAGATGAAAACCAAATCATAAACTGAATTTGAGCAAACTGGAGTAAAGGCAGAAGCAATAAGTATGTTATGTGCTTGAAAGAAAACTATATTACATATTGAAAATAGTACTGTTCTTTTAGCCAGTAAGTAGACACTGAACGTTTTCCGGGGGTTTGCTTCAGAACAGAAATGGGTGAATTTTGCCCATTGACCGCTGAAGCAGTAACAAAAACAAATCAACCACCAAYGGCAACTCTAAACACTAGACAAATCTTCACATTATGAATATTTCCACCAAGTTAATTCACTGTGGTCAACATTTATCCCTTACTTACATCCACATGTTTGGATCCAATACAGCTAAGTCCCTAGAAATTAACTGTAGTGGAGTAGCATGAAAACATAGATAGACTTTACCTCCAATCAATGAAATGTGTTAATTTTGTGTCTAAATTGGAAAGCTGGAAGCATTATTTTCAGCAATGGTTAGCTCCTTTCTCTTGTTTTAGGTTCAGAATATCAATTCATTTTGCACTTGCAACTAATTTTCCAGATGCTATCACCAGAAATAAAAAGTCAATTCTGCCTATACAGTTAAAATAAGGTTTTCAAAAGGGACCAAAACCAAACAAGCATTCTCTCCCAACAGCTAATTGCAACCTATGGCAAATTCTCATGGAATAAAAGAATCTGGTTTAAGGTTTGTAGTCAAAATAATCAATGGCTTACTATATGCTTAATGAATTTTGTGACCTTTAGGAAGGCATATGCAGCTTAGCCAATTTCAGTGTATTTAATAATTTAAACTTCAGAAGAAAACATTTGCTTGGTTCGATAGAGATGAGAATATTTTATCTGCCTGTGATAAGGGACATTTTATTTCTTTGACAGAAGATCAGTCCTAATTACCAAGCCATTAATTTCTGCGTTTTMATAAAGACATGTATTAGAAAGCATCTGCCAGTCACTGGACCAAATGGGCCAGAGGAATAGAATCAATACTCTTATAAACCTGCATGATCACTTAAAGAAAAAAGGCAAAGCACATCTGCATGCAAACACAGAAGACATTCAWTTTTCACAAGAGGACACAATGCATAAAAGTTTTGCTAAAATTTGTAATAGCACAGAAATGTACATTCACATTTTATTTTAACCACTGAATCTTCAGCAGCTCTTTCATCCATTCGTAAATTATAAAAAAAAAGTCATAAAAGTTGTATTTGAGGTAATAAAAACAAGCTGGCACAATCCCACAACAAAAAAACTCTACCAAAGAATTGTGTTCAACATGAGAAAGACTTTATTTTAAAAACTGCAGTAAGAAATACAACTCTGGAGAATACTGGACTAGTAAGGACTAATTTAGTAGTCTCCATATAAATCTGGTTAGATTTCTTTCCTCAATCAACATAAGGGTTACTTAAGAGCACCTCATTTATCGTGCTTTCAAAGGCAGTATGAGAGAATATTTGTGCAAGAGCATCAGTTTTCAGCTATCTCTCATTCATAGTTTATGCTTCATGGCACTTTCACAACTGATTGTGTAGAAATGATTCTCTTTTAAAATCCATTATAAATTTTTAGTGAGGAATTGAAAAGTGCAAGGAAACATCTTAAATTTCTAAAGCTTCACTGAAACACATGCTGAAGTCAAAGAAACTGAATTTCTCCAGCAAAATCTCTTTGGAAGATACAACAATTTTAAGGAGAGAAAAAAAAAAAGAGTCTTACAAAGATAGTCACACAGCTATTAACTTTTAAAAGGCATCRAGATAAAGAATATGATGAATTAAAGTATTTTTTTGTATAACTGCTAGAATAAGAAAATGGAATATACAGTCAACCCAACACAAAGACAGCAGTCTTACCCCAGGTATAAAGGTAAAGATGTTGTATTTTTGATTTTTTATGGCATTTTTTGGATACTTTTCTTCACACTTTTCAGGACACCCAAGCCACACTGTGCGAGCCTTCAGCTCTTTCTTTCTTCGGCAAATGTTTATGAGCCAATCAGAGCAACTGAAAAAAAAAATTGGTCACTTAAAACACTAAAATTTACAAATATGATTTTTATTTTTAATCCTGAAAGCCTCAAGGCATATATCTAAGAAAAATACCTTTCAAAGTTTTTCCTGAATCTGCATTTGCAAGCATAATGTTGACTGTTTAATATTTAGTGCAAATATACAAATTTCCTAATTCGCCCAGAAATATATATTATAGACACACACAAGCACACAGACATTTACACACATATATATGAACATTCTTTACAGGAGATCCTAGTAAAATACTCGGCCTCAGTACACCTTTCCTGACATAGGCCAAATATACTCTAGTTAATATTAATTTGCATGAGCAGTAACCAACTTCTCCCACCACCAGGTATTTGACACATGCACCATACCCTTCTGTCTTTGGTGCAGTTGTCACCTAATACTACATTAGGGTGTTTTGGTGTTTTTTGTTTTGGGTTTTAAATGCAACGCACAATGGGACCACAGGATGTTTGGCAAGGATGACCTTCAGCTCCTACAAGGACGGAAGAGGTAAGTTATCTTGCCTAATCAACTTACTGATCTGCYGAAAATTATTTAAACTATGAGCAATGAGATAGACAGAAGTTGTCCACATATACCTTTAAAAATTACAGTTTAGATAAGGACATACAAATTGAATGCAAAGGCTTGCAATAGAAAAAATTRCAGAAATTCAGTGTACTGCTTACTCATGATAGTATACCAGGGGAAAAAAAAAACATGGATATGATTCAAATCACGTAGCATAATCAAAGACTTGTGAGATAACCCACAGAAACAGGTTATTAATATACAGGTGGTTTGGAAAGAAGTGGTAGTGCAGGTAGAAGAGGAAGTGAATTTGCTGTATACTRTACATCTCTGTTCCTCAATCTTCTATCTTAAGAGAGTAAGTCTCTGAATTTTTAATACCAGGGGAAGGGACCTGAATCACACTAAGAGTCTATTTTAAACCACAGCAACAGAGTGGACAGTCTTTTTGTGACCATCTACACAGTCAAAGCACAGAATCAGGTAGTAACAGTGAGTTTCAACCACAAAAGCAAGAGAAAAGAARGAAGTGACATGTATGTAAAACACAGCAAACTACTCTCTAGTCTCACTGATTAAATAACAAACRACTTGCACTGTAGCAGACAACTAAATATGGCACAGACATTAGGTAAATTCTCTTCAAGACAAGGGCTCGTTAGATCAGACATGAATGAGAGTTACAGCCCATCCTGCGAGGTCAAATATTCGACTGGACTTGCTCCTGAACTCCCTTCTGGTGCCGCTTCTCCTCAGCAGGGGTGTAACAATGCACATAAACAAGCACCCACGGAAGGCCCAGAATTACCTGCATCGCAGCCAGGACACTCCAAGCGTTCGTGGTTGCAGCCTAGGCTACCGCAGCTCTATTTACAGGCTGCTTCTGACGCAGGCCAAACCAAGCTAGAAGCTGCAGGCCTTTCTTAAAAAGCAACAAAGGAGCTATGCAAAAGCGTACGGGGGAGCAGGGGAAATCACAGGATGAACCAGCACTTAGACTATTTGRAAGTGGTTCCATGCAACACTCACAAATCTACAATTAAAGCCACTGAATTCTAAATACTGGACTTTAATACTACCTCCCTGAAGCTTTAACTACAGGACAGACGTCAGTTTGTCTTGATTCTATTTGATAATACATTTTGATTTCCAGAGTTGAGGTTCTGTTATGAATATAGGTCCATCCAGAAACTTCTCCCCCTTGATTTAAAATAACGGCACAGAATTATTCTACTATAAAACCCAAAACAGTATTAGCTTTCCATTCAAAACGAAGCAAAACAAYATGCAAGTATCTTGATCGTGACACAAAAATATATATATAATAAAACAACATGAATAGCATTACTTTCTACGTGATAGGACAACGATCACTTTAATAATGTTCAATCTATCCTGCTCCCATCCTCCTGCCATAATAAAAGTACATTTTCTTGCTCCTTCCCCTTGTGCTGACACAAACATCCTTGCACCTGCAGGCATACAACAGAACAACAAATAGATCTATCTGGAAAATGGTTTAGAATAAAAATGGGTTTATTTTTAGCCAAATGCCACCACAGCCCATCATGCAACTGCAAGCACCACTGCAGAAGAGCAGGTTATGGCCCTGCCGCAGGAGGTGGACCCATTCCATTCAGCAGCAGCTTAGATTTACACTTGATCCAACTGCTCGTGGAATTAAAGCTTTAAACAGATTAGTTTCCTGGGCAGGGGGAAACATACAATACAAATGGAAAGAACAGCTTAATTGCATAGTAAAAAGTGATAACACAGTTCTATTTTATGTGATAAAAATGTAGCAAAAAAAATTCAGACAAAATAATTGTGAAAATGGATAAGCACAAAACCTAAGCCTTAAGGCAGAAATTCCCTGACCACCTTCAAAATTTTGCATTACTTAAAATCTCTCTTTTTTTTTTAATTCTAACTGTAAAAAGACCCAACACTGGATTAGGCACAATCTCTCCTACAGAATAATTTCCTAAGATGCCAAGGACTTTTCTGCTGCTAACATTAAATATTTGAATTTGATAATTGACTGAATTATTCAGACTACTGAATTACTACTGCCCTTGCAACAGAGTTTTCCCCTTTTGAAACTAGTTTTTCCTCTTACAGGTGAGAGTAGCTGAACCAGATGCCCACAATGACCATCGGTTTGGCAAATGCCCATCAGACAGGGGAATGCATCTAGCTGGGAGAGCGCCATGATGCCTTTGAAAAAAAGGAATGACTGGCAGGTAGGACAACACTTTAAGCTCTCAGATGTAAGAAAATTCTCAGATAATGAAAGTAACTACGGGTTATACGCAATCAGTTTTGTAATGGATCAGACTAGTTTTACTACCATCACTTACAATGTTAGCATAAATTGCCATCATGCCACAAGTATAATAGATGGACTTGTTGGCCTCAAATCCCAAACAAACTGCATTACTTCAGATTTCTAAGAATGGTCTGATTTTTTTGAAATTCGGATACTCTTAAATTTCAATATGCATTTAATCCATTCACACATTTACACCTCACAAAACTTTTTTTTCTTTCGTGCAAGGATTTGGAACTTTCTGTAAGCTTTTCAGACCCTCTAAATCTGTCTGTGAAAAAATAGCGAGAGAAACATTCCCTAGACCTCAAAAATAAGTATAAAAAAGTAATGCAAGATGCAACACAACCAACACATTTTTTAAAATATTCATGAAATCCTTAATATAAGGCTACATCCTATACTATGGATTCATCAGTTAGAAAAACAGAGCTTTAAATCCCATTTTAAAAGTGTATTTAAGCATTTGTTTTAAAAGCTTTTGCATTGAATATTCTAACACTTGCATAGAAATTTTTTCTTTCAAACTACCTCTAAGTTGTTGCCTCTACCTATGTAATACACTGTAAAATAACAAAGAAATTAACTAGCAGTTAATGGAGCTCTAAAGCAGAACTATTGATTTGATTGATGAATCTGCTTCCTAACAAACATATTTGAAGGAATAACCATATTCCTCATTATTAGTAGCTGATGCTCTATTTAAAAAACCGCAGTTGTTGAATATGGATCCTTAACTTTTCCCACCAACACAGCATATCTCTCCAAGTCAAAAGCTAAAGTCTCAACTGACTCCACAGCTCTAATAAGTTTTTTTTTYCCCCTTTTCTTTTCATTACTTTATCCTACAAGCTTAACTGTCAGAATCTTTCACAAAAGAGCATTTTCATCAGAAAGGAAAGATAATATAAAAGCTCTATATTGTCTGCAAGGGTCAGTCATTCCTTATTAGGTTTTAAGTAGCAGAAACTAGTTCTGCAAAGAAAACATACTGTAATTATTGTACTCAACAGGTAGCTTCAGTAATCAGGCCAAAAACAACACAGTAGTCATGTCATTCTTAAAAGATCAGCATTTTCCCATGCTTCTGCATAACAAATGCGTTGCAGATTAATTGAAAGCGTACAGGCCATCTTAAAGCCCAAATTAATCCGAGCATTTGATATCCCCTTCACTTCATATGGAAATGCCATTCAATGGCACCATTTTCATAGGGACAAAGTGTTTTTTGATAACAAGTGGAATGTAAATCTCTTGAGAAAGAAATCAATCCAACCCAAAGAACTCCAGAGTATTGATCTACGAGCATTATAATTTCACAAGCTTGAAGAGAATTTGTAAGTTAAAGGGGAAATGATTACAGGCACAAAACAGCTGCTATATTGCAAAGTTTTCTTTTAACAGAGCTATGAAAGCAAGAAATAAGCAGCTTCTGGAAGTTAAAAGTTTAATATTGGTTGAATTAAATCTTCTGTTTGTTCAAAAATCAATGACATTTGATTTAATTATGATTTCTTTTCTCCTGCAAATGCAAAACAAAATGCTGTTTAAAAGAGTGCAGATTTATCAATAAAGTGCACACCACTAGTCAACAAACAGCCTGTTTGTCTAGATAGAAATTACAAAAAAGGATTTCACTGTACAAAATCAATTTTAACATACATTTAACAACAATACTTGTTCTTGACAGAAGGCTGAAATTTTGAATTGAACAAGAACAGTGTTAACAGTAATTCGGTAACAGAAATGACAGAATATACAAATCTCAGGCTCCAAAAGAAGAAAGGGAAAAACCTCCTCTCATGTTGACAAAAATAAGATTAGATCCAACAATGTCACAGTCAAAAAATAAACCTGCATTAGTAGGTCTGATGTTTTTGTTTTTGCTTATGTTTGCTCCACGACAAGAACTCCAAAAAAACCTAAAAAAAAAAAAACCAAAAAAAAACAAAAACAAAAACACCACCCCACAAACACCACCACCCCCCCCCCAAAAAAAAAAAGTAGAGGCCCACTGAGCTCTGCACTTTAGAAATTCCTAGTCCCTTACTGCGCTCATCGTTCTGTCACAGCTCTGACAAATTACAGTGCAATTCAGGGCATAATGGATAATTCGGACATGAAATTTGAAATTCCAACCTCATCAGATTTCAGATATGAAATGTTTATTTACTTAGAAGCGAGGTAATGTATTAATTCCTGACTATGATGATGCATCTTATCTTCTATTACACTGTGAAGTATGCAAATGCAGCTTGCTCTCTSGAAATAAGTAAACTTCATTCCTTTGTGGGACACATATAAAGCACATAATCTACCATTAGCAAACATGAAAATCATGTTTTCCTCACATGCTGCTGTCCACTTCCATTGCAAAGGCATTAAGACTCAATTCTCCACTAAACTGATATCCTATATTGGAGAGGGAAAAAAAAAAACGGCAATTCATTTTGTTATTCATTCTGCTATAGAGTATAAGCAATAACCATGTATCTGGCAATATGGGACCTTCCAGGTCATCTACATGTCATTCTGTATGATCCTAGGCAACTTTATGAAAGACAAGAAGTAGGTATTTCAAACTCTAGCATTCAATGTGCCCCAATAACCATTCACTTTTTTACTTATTTTTATTATTATAACAAAAATATAGCACAATGCAAAGAACTATTATTACTTAATGCACAGCCTTGACTACAAGTTTCCCAAACTCAGCTAACTAAATTTATAGCCATATCCAACCTGCTAATGACCTAGCAAAATTTCAAACTTCTGCTAGGGTTAGGTCTCTGCCTCTTTTTAATAATTTTTGTATTTTGTTTCATACAAAACAAAAGTGATCTGCCTCCACTCTCCATTACAGCAAATTCTAATGTGATTAAAATGCTTCCATGTAAAAATGCACAAGACTTAGCAGACTTCTTAATCTAGTGAGGCAGAAATCACACTCCTCTGCATCTTCCTTAGTGAGGGCTTTTCTTTTACACTTCTACATTAACAAAATAACCCATCCATAACGCACCATCTTTGCTCTTTTCATTCTCAAAAAGTCCAAATTTCAATTTGGACTTCAAAAAGTCCAAACTCCAAGCCCGTTTCAAGGCTTGACTTTCACTTTAAACTTAGAAGGATCCAGTAAGGCTGAAAAGCAACCAAACCCACTGAGGTTTTGCAACCCTACAAACCAGTCATTGTTTCTTATGAATTTGTCCTCCTATGGTCATTAGTGAATTCCAAAAGAAATTCTTCTTGTAATTGCCTGACCCTAACTATATGCTGTAGATTTTTCAATGCCTCACTCAAGGCAACTACAAGGCTCCTTCTTTACAAGTCTATTTTCATGAAAATTACAGAAATGTAACCGAAATGCTTGTTCTTCAGTAAGATTTGTTTAAAACACCAGAAAAATTAACGGGTACATAAAGACCAGGAGAAGCAGCATCATTGGCAGCCTCATTTCCTCTGAAAGCCAAGTGTGAAATACCTATGATTACAGATAGAAGAGCTGTACTCGGCATGTTTCATAACGTTTACAAAGAAAATAATAATCACATCTCATGACTGAAATCCTATAAAACACTAGACACAGAAAGACCACAAAGAATAAGGCAGCATAAACAAATTATTTCAAAACTGTGTACAAATACAAATTTTGCTTTCTCATGTAGAACACTTGTTTCTGAAAGTCACGAAAACCACTTAAGATTTGCATCTAAAGCAATTCCAAAATAATTTGCCAAAAAAGCACTCATTCATTCAGTCATGAAAAATGCATCACTCATTGTACTGATTCTCAAATTTTATCATCAAAGATTTTAAAAAATTGTATTTGATTTCAACAATCCTTAAAGCAATTTCTGTAATTAGAAACTCATTAGCAATCCATTAGAGGGCTACTAATTCTAAAGCAACTCCAAACATGAGAGGTTTATAAACAGTTATAAACAAGTGAGAAGAGCCAATTCTAGCCGTTAGTCCAAGGTCATCACACCTATCAAACTTTAAAGTTGAAGCATAAACTAATCATTACTTAGTGAACTTGAATTTTCATTTCAGCAGCACTCAGTAAATCTGTGTGTTTTTACCTATTAACACATTAACACCAAGATAAAACGAAGCTTTAGCCCCTTCCTCCTAACTCGGTTTTAAGCGAGGACCTGGCCTGTAAATGGACAATTATGGGCCCCAAAGTAGCACAAGTTTCATATATGATCTCTCTTTAAAGTCTCTCCTTTTAAGTCAGCAAAACAGACAGGAGGAGTTCACAGCAGCAGCTTCTTAGACTTTTTTGTTTGCTTTTGTTAAGTTTCACTGCTGGTATTAAGTTAGTYGGGAAAATGCAAAAGGAACAGTCAAAAGGAACACGACAAGCAAATTATTGTGTTCTCGTACTCTATGCATTCCACACAATATACAGAATTAATATTTACTTAATTTGTTGAACAGTATAATAAAAAGTGCTGTTATGCAACAAACCTAGTGCAAAGGAATTTCCAGCCACCACAGATAAACCACTCTAAGCCTCTYTTTCTCTGAGAAATTCTAGCTCTTGGCAGAGTGTGGTAATCACTCTCATCATTTTCAAAGCCTTCTTCTGACATCATTAGTGGCATTTCATCCAAATGAGAGGACTCATCTTCCACTTGGTACCTGGCAAAACAAAATAAAAACACTAAATAAATAATCAGTATACAATTATTACTGTRAACCTCTTGAAATAGTTATTTTGCCATATACAATTTTACCAGAGACGTTTTCATCCAACCACCTCCTGTTTGTGCTATCAGAGCTACAAGAAATAGGAGTTAAAAAACAAATAATGTGGCACCATATGACTTTTATTTATTTTTATTATTAAATTATTTCTTACAGAGTGCATGCTAGGACTGCACCATTTTCCCCACAACAATCTACAAAACAATCTTTTAATAAAATAGCAAATAACAAAAAGAGAATTGTTTTAAGTGACATATTTGTGCACACACAGAAACATACCACACTATTGTTAAATATCTCAGAGGCCCTAGATCACTCCAAATACCTGGAAAACGTCTAGGAAGARCAAATACTGTAAAGGTTCAACTTCATGCATCTATACACCATGTATCATGCCATGTATTGTATTCCAGTGTCCAGGAATACTGTGAGTTTTCCTAAATTTATGCAGTCATGTAAAACCAAAACATTTCGCTCACCTCAAGAATTTAGTTCCTTCTCACCTTCTTAGGTGAGGTTAAAGGTTCCTTATAAGTCTTTCAACAGACATTAGGAACATACTGCTATACTAACTAAGCAAGGTAGACACTTACACTGCGGAGGGAGAAGAAGAATCAAAATTGCTATACATAAACAGAATACAAAGCTTTAGCAAAAGGAATGACAAGCGCCTTGAAAGAGTGCAGAACAGTAGAGCAACATTCACTAAGGTGGAATTCTTATTGTTGGATAATGCAAAAATCACAGTAACAATTTCAACTCAGCAAAAATGTTTCACTTTCTGCTAAAAATGTGCACAGATTCCAAGTTATGAGTTAGTGATGTATAAGTATCACATTTATAAAGACTAGAAATTCCGAATTATTTTTCCATTATTTTTCTTTTTGAAGAAACATGACAAACCTGAACTATGATGATGCTGGCTGTAAAAAGCTGCATTTGATGCTTAGTTTATAATAAGACAATCCTGCAGTACACTTTCCATTTTCACAACAATAAATGGTTTCTCAAGAATACCACTATCCAGAGGTAACTTCCCAAAACAGGGCAATTATAGGGCTTAGTATATATATTTTATAAGAGTGGATTACTCTCAAATTAAAGCAACTTTATCACACAACTATAAAGTAACTGCTCATAAAACAGCTAAGACAGGCCTCAGTTTGGRCAGGTTCCCTTTCAACATTTCCATAAGCTGTCCCAATTAAATCAACAAACTATATGACACTTACTTGTTTTAATATAGAGCTTTTTGTCACACTGTATACTGCTGTTAGACATTCAATCAATYAACATTGTATTTGTAATGCAATCCAAATGTGACCACAATCTGTTAGCTGTATATATATGTGTGTGTGTATATATGTATGTATATATATACAGCAATATACTGTAAATCAAGAGATCCCTTTTACGCTTGTGTGAAGTTCAACTTAAGGAAAAGTCAGCTTGTGATGAAAATCAGTCCAGTTCACAAAATAATTTGCTTTACATATAAGGTAACAAAGCAAACAAAGTTAAAGTCCCTCTCAAAAAAACACATTAATGGAAGAGAATTATGGGAAAGCTACAAAACTGGGCAGTGAACACATTTATAGACACACTTAATATTTAAGACTCCTCTTGTAAATCTGGTAATATCTGCAAGTACATTCATGTCCTAATCACAGCTGCTTTAAGTATTTTGTGCCATTATCTTATAAACAAATATTTTCTCCACAATCAGGATCCAGCTTTGCACTTTTAAATATGCAGCTTCACCAAGTAGTGAAGATAATGAGCATAAGCACCATCAGGTTTGTAATCCTGGCTTCAAAATACAGCCTCTGAACTAGCAAGCAATTTATTCTGTTTCAAAAGTAATTTTCCCATTGTGCTGGAAAATTGTACTTCAGTATTTAAAAACAGTATGATAATGAATAATGGATTTTTCATAACTAGGATAAGTACAGAAATCTTTATGTCTTTGTTACCCAGTATTTTTCCACACTTAATTGAAGTGCTGATTTTCCTTGAGTGACAAAACAATTAAGTATAATCCCAGAAACTTTTAATAAAATAAGGAAGAATTGAAAGCAATATGAATAATGAGGCAAGAGTGAAGACATCAAAACTCACAGCATGGGTGCTATTAAATCAGGTATGAAGACAACTATCTTGACAAAAGTATGGTTTCCTAAGGAAAAAAGAACATTAAACAACTTTCAAAAAAAATGGAGTATTGTTAGGAATATCATTGAAACAGATTTAAGTGAAAGGAAACCATGTACAACAAATACTTTTAAATGAATTTTTGATATAAACATCTGCTGTGAGAATTATACCCCAAGTCACCTGTTCACATATCGCTCCATTTTCAGGCTGCTTGCCAGAGTATATGTGCCAACAGATCCACGTGCCTCATGACTGAGGATGGAACCATTTTAATGCATTTGACCTAAGCTGGCTATCCATGTAGCTCTACAAGGACCTCTGAGCTTTCTACTTACTTGCCATTGGGCTTGATGCACTAGAACAGGCTGCCCAGAGAGGCTGTGGAGTCTCCTTCTCTGGAGATCTTCCAAACTCACCTGGATGCCACCCTGTGCCACGTGCTCTTGGTGCCCCTGCTGGAGCAGGGGGGTTGGACTAGATCGTCTCATCTCTAGAGGTCCCTTCCAACCTGAACCATTCTGTGATTCTGTGACGAGGAGCACACAAGGCTGCAGGACGGAAGAGTGAGGTGACYGGGGAAGCAATCATTAAACATTTTTCCAAATCAAATTTCTAGATTCTTATGAATTTCCCTAATGCAAAGAACCGAGGCAGCAGTGGGAAGTCCAGCTGAGCAGAGGGAAGAAAAGCTACGACACAGGTCAGCRTGGCCACCGTCGATCTACCAACACTCACAATTGTCACCATGGCCCTTGCTGCTGGGCACAGACGACTTGGTCTGTGGCTGGTGCTGCACTCTCAGGCTCCTCTGATGCTGCTTGGACAAGGAGCAAGGACACAACCTCGCAGTGAAGTTGGCTATGCCCTCCTGTCCTTCTGGGCTCCAAGACTGGCTCCACATCAACACCTCCTCCACCTTCATCCATAACTGCACTTACACTCGTACAGCTTATTTTCATAAAATGGCTCCACTGCTTCCTATTCAAAAGCCCATTATCTCCATAAGATAGATTTATTTGCTGGATGAGAAACCAAATAATAAATACTTCATTCTTTTAAAGGAAGTGCTGCATTTCTAAAGATCAAAAATTCCTTCTTCCCTACAATTTCAAACACCTCCCCTCTCTGCCTTATACTGCAATTAATGTGGCTTGGGCAGAGGGCATTAAGACCATTCTTAAATCACTTATAATACATAGGGAGAAGGGAAACAGTTTCTACAGCTAAATGTGTGAAATTTAGAGAATAGTTCTCCTTTAACCTCTTCCAACACACAGGAAAAGCTCATTCATGTATTTTTGCAACTGATTACATCTTTCCACCCTTTCTCTTAAAATATTTTAAATGAAAATGGCAATCCTAGAAGATGGAAATTTGATGTTCAATTCCTTTTGAAGAAGCTTGACATTTCAGGAAAACAATTATCAAATGAAAGCTTTAGGTAAATGCTAGGGAGCAAAGAAAAGTTTTGCTTTAGTCAAACAATAATTATGCTTTTAGCTACCTGAAATCAACTGCATTTGGGGAAAAAAAAAATAGTTGAAGAACAACTCACTAAGTAGCTTTCCTAACTAGCTCTCTTATAAGCATCTACCAAACTTGCAATCTTAGCGATATAAGCAATAACTATAAAACACTATTTTTAAAACAAATCTCTGTACTTGACTRAAGGATGGCCCTTTTAGAAATAGAGAGCAACCACCCTCACAAACAAGGATCTCTAAATTTTTTTTGGTTTATTCATTCAAAAGTTGTTAAAAATCAAGTAAAGTGACTTGGCAGACATAAGGCAAGCTGCACAGGGAACCCGTCATCATTATTATTCAGGAAGTTACTGATTCCAAGTCCTGGCCTAATAAAATACAGATATACCTGCTACATATGGCATACACAAAATTAAAAACTGCCATGCATTTACACATAGCAGCAGGGAATACACCTATCAGATCTACATGTGGAGGAAACAATGAGCCACAGTACTCCAATAGCTCTAACACTCAAATACACATTTGGAGAACTTTTAAGGAAGTCAAACATTTGTAGGGTTGCAGATAGTTTTTTAACAGATAATTTTATTTTTGTGTCCTTGCATAATAGGACCTTTTAACACTAAATACAATATTCACATTGAGGTGCACATTTTTCTACTGTATGACAACAAAAAAAAAGAAGGAAAATGTATTTCCACTGTATAGGAATAAACATACCGAATACGTCTCAGATTCGGGTAAATATTTACTGCAACAAACCCCAATAACTCAACTTGCTATCAGCCTTTTAAAAGCGACAGAGAAATTCTGGAAAAGCAAAAGGCAGCATTTTTGATCAACTACACAATAAAAATCCACAAGCTGGATGTTTGAAGAAAAATCCTTATCTCTCYTGAGATTAAGGTGTAGCCGCAAGCTACATAATTACTATCAAGGCATCTCCCTAGGCTGTCAGTAGCCTAACAAAAACTTCTTAAATCACAAGTACTAAAACTACAGGTCCCACCAGTCACTTACATAAGGCAAACACTCCAAATGCCCATTGTCCCCACTCTTCCCTAGCTCACTTCCTCACCACAATTGCATATGGACGAAGCAGAGTCAGAAGATCTGCCATGACAAATCACCATTCCTTCTTCCCCTCCCTTCCTGACACCTCCTAATACTACACACACACACACACACACACACACACACACACACCAAGAGAACTTCTGCAACTCATGACAAGGCAAGCAAATTTCTGTAACTACTACAAAGCAGTGACATCACGGTCCACACACAGGTCTGCCAGAAACAAAACCCACACGCACCGGAACTCTGCTTTAAACTAGTAAGGTAGGTCATTGATCACAACTGTAACATTCAGCACTGTCCATGGGTATTGCTAATGACACTGTAGTCAAATCAATTGCTTTCTCTCCTCATTCTGCTTAAACACTTCAAATGCCTGTCCAACTAAGGTAAATCACTGTATTCAGATACTACACATATAAACCAAAAAGGCATGCCAATATTGGGTAAAGATATAGCTTAAATATTAATAATCACATAGGTTTATTTGTAAATTTTATTCTACTGCACATGTGGTCACATGCATACATGATGGGAAATTGCTGTCTGCAATAGCAATCTGAACTATACTGGTGTAAGTTCTCTAAGGATAAAAATGTCTCAGATAAAGACAATTAATCTAAGAAAAATCAGGCTATATATATACAGACACACACACMCCCCCCCTACAGATACCTGATGTGTAAAGAATGTATTAACATTCTTCATGCAGAAAAACTCTAAGAGGACATTTTTTTTTCTAAATTTGTCCATCTGCCCATTCCAAGTAATTTCAAGCCAAAGAAGTGAGATTTATTGGCTAAAGAGAAAATTTGCTTTAAATCATTTTGTCACCACACTGTGTGTTTACAGACAGTTACAAACCGCTTTCCAGGTAGATGCTTCTTTTGATGCAGAAGATTATATCTATCTACATATATGCATTGTAAAGTGTTTTATTTATATATACACAGACAATGAGTTTTATGTATATAAACACTTTACTCTGAACGGTCCTACATAAAAGTAATTTGATAGCCTGCATTCTTCAATCAAAGATTGTTCCGAAAAGCCACAAAAATTGAAACAACAAAATACACTGCATAAAAGTTGGGGGAGGGGGGGAGGGGGGGAGGGGGAAAAACCCTACACTATGGCAAGGCCATTCTTCACAAGTTAGATCCATCTGTTTTGAATGAATCTGAAAACTTTTGTTTTCCAAGACAAAAATTGTTCAGTGTTGTAGCAACTACAAGTTTCCTGGTGTTAAAGCACAACATGCAACTCACACCTCAAACAGAGAAGTAAGTTTATTACTCTGAAATGGTAGATAAACTCAAAAATCCAAGATGTCAGATCTGTACTGTATGTGTGTCACTGGGGCAGGGAAGAAACACAGACTTTGATTTAAAGAAGGCATCCTAGGAACTGAGATGATATCAGGAACTTCTCAGACAAAATACTGAAGTCAACCTACTACTCCTTAAAGGTGCAGACAATTAACAAGCAGTACATAAACCCCTGCACATTCAAACAGCTGTTGATCTCTCAGGAACTTCTGTGACCAAACCCTTAGCAACACTATTTCTACGAAAACAAAAAAAACCCCAAACCCACCACACATTTATAGCTTACATTCCTTTACTAAGCAATTTATTGCTTCCAGTGAAACAACACTGGTTGTTGATATTGACTGCTTGAAATCTGGAAGCAGCTATATTCAGCAGCTAATTCAGCACTGACAGAATCTGCTGCAGTTTCTCCTAGCTTCCCTTCAAACAACATAAATACCTTTAGCACTTTTTTGCTCAGACACACCCATTTCCAACAAAATTAAGGACGTTCATCTGACAGTACTGGAGTTTTTCTCAGTTTCTTATAGAATGCAAACTATAACAAACAGTAGAGCAAGATACTGTCAACATAAACTGCTTCTAAATACTACTTCTGAGACAACTTTTTAATACATAGTGGAAACACACCAAGAAAGCTTAATATCTARCAGTACTTTTAACACAAACATCTAAAAATTACTTTAGTTCTGTCTTTAGTATGTTTTCTCCCAAAAGCTATATTAAAATTTAAAGAAATGCCAATATTAGTTGTGATAGTGAAAACTTCTGTTTTTATTGTCATTTTCAACTAACAAGTGTAGAAAGGAGAATGGCAGACTAAAACAAAACCCATAAAAAATGGTATTTGCCCAAGGATTTTAAGAACTAACTTTCTAAACACTCATATGCACGAAGAATGAGAAATTCATAAGAAATAACAATGTTTTAGAAAAAGTATACAGTCAGTGTGTTTGATGAACATGGATCCCTCCAGTGTTTTATATTATTCCGGCTTCTCTGCATGGCTTTGCAGAAGCACAAAGCCATAGCAAAACACTTCAGAATTATGAGCTTTCTGTAAACACCATTCTGTAAATACACAGATCTCAGAGACTATTAACTTTGAATGTTAGATGGTCTCAACAATAACATTTCAGACTATATGAGGAAGCTTTTATTCTTCATTATTTACACTTCAGATACGAGACATAGCATATAATTTGTCACTGGAGCACAAAATAATATCATTTCATTTTGAAATAAAAATTACAGTGTAGTTCAGAACTAGAGGACACTATTCTAGTGAAAAGCATACAAAAAATGAAGATATTCCCCAGCTATCAAAGCTATTTGAACAAATCTCACTTTACACAATGTCAAAAGTCAAAAAAATAATGCAAGCCCCACAGTTATTTGCATGCCTTCAGTGTTATTTGTTGACACAGATGTCAACAAATATTTTCAGGTGGTTCACAGTGATGCCTAGCAGGAATATCTTGAGAATTCCTAACCAGAAAGACTAATGCAAGATTTCTAGGATTAATTTGTATTAATAAACAAAATTTATTAGCATGTCAACTCCCACATTAGATCATTTGTGCAAACAAAAGTCTCTTCAACTTTTGGGTCCAACAGGGGATGTACAAAATTTCTAAGTGAACTTTAGATACTGCATAAGACTGGTGTTCCTTTTGCTTAGAATAGTTTTGGGGTTTTTTGAGTGTATATATGCAGTGTACTAAATAAGGAACAATTCAGCCATCACTAAGTAGCATACGTACCACATTTATCTGCACAGAACAAACTTACTATTTTGTTCTCTTTATATTCTTATTTGCCTTTCATGCTACTAACACACAAGAATAAGGATGCAAAGATAACCACATAGTTGGTTGCCTAAAACACAATTGCCATATGAACAAATCAATGAGTAAATCAGAGAGAGTAGTTCATTCTACAACCTATCCTATTGCAAAGATTAATATATTGAGTGTATTATTTATCAGTTCATCAGAATGACTCCTCCAGATGTGCATAATAATATTACAGGATTTCTTCCAGCAAGTGAGTATGTTTCATGACAACATTGGCATACCCTTTGTGAGTGCTGGAGTGCACTCGATTTCAGAGTAGTGGTTACAACTAGCAGGACGTTATTTTTGTTACCAGCCCCGGTGCCTCAGCATCTCAGCACTTTTAGGCCAAATTCAACCACACACAGACAGAAGCAAGTGCAAGACACCTGAGCAAGAACTTGCTTATGCACTTGCTTAAAAACCAATTAACTCAGCTCCTTATCAGCTTCAAAATTCCACCAAGTTTCTCACTTTTCTTCCATCTACCCTRCGCGACAAGGCCACCTGCAGCATGGCTGACCTCCTTGCATCTAGCCGTTCACTATTCTGAGATTCATTATGATGATGAATTCAACTTTAATATATGAGAATAAATGTGTAGGCCTCACCGCACATTTAAGATAATCCTTGAAGTTTCCTGCTCCTCTTTTCCATTTAGGATCTGAATAAAAAATAATGATAATTTTCCTGCAAAGAATGAAGTATGTGCTATCCACGGAAGTAAAATGTTATATCCATCAATCCATCATTACTTTCCCTCCAAGCTTCCTACAAACATTAAAGTCCAATACACATTAAGTAAATCCTTGTTTTTACATAATTTGAATAGGAACATATTATTATATTCAGATTATTAAGATAATTATATTAAGATAGATTTCCTTAATTTATAACTAGGTTCCATTCTCCAAACATCTGTAGTACAGGAAAATGAATAAAACCTAAACTTCTACCTCATGCACACAAATAAAATTATTTTACTTATTAGAAAGAAAAGCTGAACAGCACACATTCTTTCATTTAGTCACAGTTAACATATAAAATATATTTTTAAACAGGCATTAACAAAGTTAATCTATAAAGTACTTTAGGATTATCACTCTAAGAACTAGATCTCAGAACACTTCACAGCTCCTACAGAAGCATAAAATAACTCTATGACTTATATACATCTGATTTCTTCTCTATTTTTTCCCCTCCTCTTAAGAGGTGTAGGAAAAACATATTTCAAATTTTAAATATATGCTAATGGCAAGCCAAAGTTATCTCAAGTATAAGTACAGTAAGACCAAATGCTGAATGAGAAAGTCCTTGTCTTCATTGCAAAGTTAAACGGAGCAACACTGGAGGAGACTCCTACACACCGCTTAGCTCAAGCGGAAGGAGTCACTCTACAAATGCTTTGAGGCCACTAAAACTAAGTAGCTAACAACTTGCATTAGCTGAAGTTACACAGTAGCAGGGACATAATCCAAGTCAGCACCACCACAGGAAAGTGCAGCACTGGTGTGCAAAACAATAAGCAATATTCACATTTTCAATTCTTCTGCAAGGCAGGAGATCACAACAAATGAGAGAGTCTTGCGGGCCCAGAAACCACAGTGCTGGATTAACTCTGAGAATTCTGTACTGTACTTTAATCAGTATTTGTCTCTAGATATGTGGTAAGACCTATGACTTGTATTTCACTTATCTGTCCTGACGTGCTTTCTTCTTGACTTAACACAAGCCTCTTGTGGTGGGATGAACCTACACAAGCATTTCCACGTGTTTGTTTCGGATCCACAGGGATACCTCTCAACATGAACTTCATGTAAACAACACAAATCCAGCRATTTGTGGAGAGAGATGAACCTACTCAAATCACCTTATAAATTATACAGAATTCAACTGGGTGAACAAGTCTGTTATACGCACCAATCTTCAGAGCCCAAATGAGCATATAGAGCAAATGAAYTATAATGAATCAGTATTTCCTTGTCAGCTCTTATAGCTTGCCAAATTTGCTATAAAGCCAAACGTAAAGTTTGTTTAAATAACTGTCATTATTGCTTGCAAGCATACTCTCGATACACCTACATGTCTACCTAATCCATGAACTCAGCCCATGATGCCGACAGCATTTTTCAGGTACAAAACACTACTGGATTATCTACTACTGAACCACCTTTGCAGCCATTCCAGGCTAAGCTTTTTGCCTGCAGAATCCCTTCCTTTCCCTTTTTTTCTTCTAAATGCTCAGTGGCCTCTTTTCTTCCAAGAGGCTTCTATGGACTCTATCAGAGCTTCCTCAGTTGTCTGAGTAATGAGGGCCCTATCTCAGAACAGAGGGTAAGTCTTTTGCAAATTGTCAAATATTCAAGTATAAGGAATATGAGAAGAGATGCTATAAGGCAGATTGTCCTAGGAATTTCCACATTAATTTAAAATATTCTGTCTAGCATCAAGACAACATAGTTTMAGACTAGCTATTTTTGTACTGTTTTAGAACTCCTTTTCTTTTTTTTTTTTATTATTAGATTTGGGCAATTAAATATGCACTTCCTACTGATGATGAAACCACTTTATTTCTGCATTTGAACCAGAACAACAGCCTTAACTGTTTCATTTTTAGAAAGTCAGGTTACTTTGGAAACAATTGCTCCCTTCAGGCCTGGTGCTTACAATCATTATTCTATATACACTAAAAAGAAAAAAAAGAGAAAAAAAGAAAAACTAATGAAATGAGCTACAGCCATGTCACCCACTGTCAGAGCGCTGTCCGATGGACAAGCCAGGACTGTGGAGACTATTTTCTCCTTGCTCCCAAAGACAGCGTCCCTACAAGTTACTCAGGGTAACAGAAAGTGATCAAACACTCAGCTTTTCCTTGGAAAAAAAAAAAAAAAACTTAAATGGGAGGCAGGCCTACAAGTTGGCTCCCTCGCCTTGCTCTTCGGCAGCCTGAATCCCCTCCAACAGAAACCACAACAGAGATAAGAGTCTCGAGAAACCCGGAGTTGTTTTAGTTCTCCCACTGCTTAAAGGCAACGCCGCCGCGGAGCCGCCGCGGGGGAGGAGGGGCATGCAGGGCGTGGGGCGCAGGCCGCACCCGGTGGCGGCAGCGGGGCAGGCCCGGGCCGCCCCCTCCTCCCGCCGCTGCGGGAGGCGCTGCCTCTCACCCGCCGCCACCGCCCGGGCCTGCGCCCCTCCTCCGCGCCCCTCCGCGCCGGCCGCCCGGGGCAAAGGCCGGAGCTGCGGCAGGCTCCGCCGCCGCCCGTACCTGCTGTGCCGCTGCGCCGCGGGGGCGCTGGTGTAATAGGCCGCCCGGCGCTGGGCGCTGCGCGGCACCGGGTGCAGGGGTATCTGGTCCGCCATCTTCGGGGGCACCCCCCCGCGCCACCGCCCGCCCCGCCCGGAAACACTTCGCCTCGCCCCGCCCACCGCACCGCCCAGCGCCCCGTGCCAGGGGCCC
>PTEX01000020.1:1194644-1229441 GCA_003342815.1 Eudromia elegans
GGGAGGGGCGGGGCCGCGGCGGGAGGGGCGGGGCCGGGGCGCGCGCGACCGTTACAGGCGGTTGGGAGGCGCGTGGCGAGGGTGAGAGATTTCCCGTTCCTGTCAACGGCACCCGTGGTCACCGAGAGCGAGCGGAAGCTCTGGGAGCTGGCGGTGACTTTTCTGCCGTTAAACAGTGACCGTTTTTGTGGTCCAGAAGTGCCGTTGCATGGAAACGAGCTGTCTGTAGGTCACGTGTAATGAAGCAGCCTGTGGGACCTAGCAAGATCAACACACAAGTCACGGGGAAGAAAGCACTGGTTCTGAAGAAAAACGACCTCATATAGCTACTATACAACATTTCTCCCCTATATTCATTTCGGACTTCATGATCTAGAAGGTCTTTTCCGACCATAATGATCATACGATTACCCCTGACGTAAGGTGTCAGAGGCCTAACATGGCTTAACAGTATGGCGACTATGGAAGGTTTTCACCAGGAGGAGAGGGAAAATACATTTCTTTTTCAGTRTGTTTGTTTAAGGAAAAGAAACATCAAGATAAAGAAAAAAGAGCAGTAGGTGATTGATCAAGAAAAAAATTGTCTCAGATTTCCCAGAGAGGAAGACCGCAAATGTATGATATGTCCMAAAGCTTTTCTTCATATCTTTTGCCTCTTTTCATTCCTGTCACTGGGGTCCCTATTTTCAGTGGAGGAAGTAGTACAATAAGAAACCAGTAATGCCAAGTTTCACTGTCATTCTGCACCAGTCATTTTACAAATGTCTGAAACCTACTCATTTCACAGTATTACAGAATGAAAAAAATACCACAAATGACTAAATCTGTAKTTATTTTATAGAATCACTGGACTTGCATATAATACATGAACTAAACCAACACTTTTGTCATCGAAATCCTGGTTATGTGAGTTACTTGACAGAGCTGCCAATAGACTCTACCACATTCGATTTCCTAGAGCTTTTTTTTTTCCAATTATTGGTCAAAGATACCRTGTGGCAGAAAGATGTTCACGAGACAAGTGAAACCTTTGGTCTGCTGATCTATGACCTGAAGTCTGCAGTATTGTATTGGCAGCTCTGGCACCAAGAACACATGGGTTCAAGTGTTGTACTTCCCAAGCCAAAAATCATTCTGACTATTTAGGCATCTCCAGCTGATGCTGTACTGAAAAGCTGTACTCAAGGATTAGTTTTTTTCTTTCTTTCTCTTGGTACAAAAAGATGTGATCCGAATGCATCACGCACATGGTAAAGAACTGCAAGAGACCTTGGAGACCCGAGCAGAGGAGGAGGRGCCTTGGGATTAATTTTGTGAGGACAGTAAAACCTGTGAAAGGCACGTGCTTCCTTGTGGAATGTGGCTAGGCTGTGCAGAGGCACCGCACAACATTCCAGGAACAAGGTCCTCTGCAGCCTCTGGCACTGGGCTTCTTCTCACGTGGTGAATTCAGATTATTCAGCGGGCCATTTCCAGCACCASGAGTCATATCATCTAGGCTTGATTTGGAAACTGCCATTGAAAGCATTGACCATCCTTGTGACAAAAAAAGAAAAGAATGCTGTTTGCCTGGGATTAGCTAACAAAGGCTGAGGAAGTTGCTGAGTGTTCTTTTACTTTAGAACAAAGTRGGAAAGATCAGTGCAGAGACTCTGCAGTAGGCATTATATGCTGAAGGGTGCTGTCATCTGTAATGAAAAGCATGAATGGCACTGGCAGTCCTTGCAAGTGATAAATTGTCAAGCCTAAACAGCATTTTGCGCGTTTACGCAGGTTATCCAGTCACTAAAATAACCAAAAGACAACACTTGAAGTTGACGTGGGAGTAATAGTGTACAGGATGTGGACGCACAAGGCTCAGCGAGCAACAGAAGGACTAAATCCCGCTGCTGACCGTTTAGGAACATTCTGCCGGGCATCTGAAGGAAAAATTACAAAAGCCAAAAAGGGGGCAGAGATTTAACTAACTCTTTAACTGCAGYAGTTAACACAAAATTTATGGTAGTACATTGATGGAGTCGTAGAATTGTTATTTAAATGTGAAGGTACCCCTAGAGGTCATCCAGACCAATCTCCTGTTCAAAACATGTATAATGATACTGAGTTGCTTAAGGCCGTGTCCAACTGCGCCTTGAACATCTCTAAGGATTGAGTTTCCACAACTTCTCTGGACAGCTTRTTGCAGTACTAACCACTCTCACGGGGAAAAAAAAACATTCCTAATATCTAATCAGAATTTCCCACATTCCAACTTACGTCCCTCGCCTCTCATCTTATCACTGTGCATTTGTGAGAAGTTTCCATCKCCTCCATATCCTCTGATCAGGTTTTTGGAGACAAGGTCTCCTCTCAGCTTTGTCTTCTCCAGGCTGATCAGACCCAGTTTATCAGCCTCTTATTCATCGTGTTTCCCAGCTCCAGGCCATCTTAACAGCCCATTGCTCCAGGGTGCAGTTGGCCTTTCTTGCAAGGGCACRCTGCCAGTTCCTGTGCAACATGTATCTTACAGTCTGATTCTACTGACTGCTTGTTTTGCAATGACATCTTTTGTGCATTCAAATAATCCAGTATAGGCCTGAAAAAATTCAGTCTAAGTTACCGCTGTCTTAATGGTTTTCCTAGCTGTCATTATTGCAGTCTGTGAGCATTTCACAGCTTTATCATCAGTCAATTTTACCTACATGTTTTTAAATTCCATATGTATAGACAAATGAATGACCCGATCTATACAATAAAATATTTACTGGTGGCAAATATTTTAGAAGATATATGCTTTACTACTCCCTATGTGAACAGAACCTTTGAATCAGATAACCTTCTAAGGAGAAAAAAAATAAGGGTTTTTTTTTAATAAATCAGTGACCAAGGGARTGACAAGATGGAAGTCTAATTTTAAATGCATGTGGGTTTACTTACTTCCAATAGACGCCTTTTTAATTTGCAGTTATGATAGTTATTGGACATCTCAAACCACCATATCTCTATATYGTCTGTATCAGGCTAATTGCTTTTAATTCATCCGTATTTTCATTCAAATATTTTAACTTCTTCAGGGACTAGTCATGTGACATCGATCATCATGCAATTCTGCATCTAGATTAACCTGCCATGCTGCTTCACATCTTCTAAAAAAAAAAAAAAAAAAAATACAGGAAAGTTATTTTATATAAGATTATTTTATATAAGATTAAGACTTTAACTTATGATACTTAGGGACATTTCAACATGTCCCTAACAAACATATGCTTCCATTTTGAAATCTCCATTTCCATTTAGAGATCCTTAAAGGTCACAAAATAAATCTGCTTCTGATCCTAATTTTGCTAGTCAGGCATCTCTTGCAGGTGTTATTTTGCAAAGTAAAAAAGCTTCACGTTTCAGGAGATAAATATTTTTGACATTCATTATTAATCCTGGCTAARTTACATTTGACATTTAAATATCATGATAGCCTACATTTATGATAAAAGCAAACATTACACCCTTCTGAAATATACTTTCTGTATGATTCCTTTCATATTTATTTCTTGCATCTTTTTGCATTTATAACATGTGGCTGAGATCCAGAACCTAGGATTTATGGATCTTGTGAGCTCTTGGTTTACCTATGAAGGAGCGGATATGGAAACTGATTTGCATTTGTTGCACATATCTGCTACAGGTGCAGAACCTATCTGTAACTAGTACTGCCTAATGTCCCCAGAGGGCATTTTATAATAATTTATACTCTCACTACCATTCCACTTCTGCTGTAAATGTTCAAGGTTAAGTGCTTCTTCCCTCCTAATTCTGTTTATACATCAAGCCTGGGTGAGAGTATAGGGAGATAAAAGGCAAGTTAAAGACCTATACCACCCTTCTTGAGGAAATACAAATGTGAAACTTCTTTTCATCACTACAGTATCTGTCTTCAAATTTTCAGCAAATTGCCTATCAGTCCAGCAAACGYCTAGATACTTAAAAAATTCCTGGCCCAACCTGAGTATAGGACTTAACAGTACAGGAAAGAACCTTAATGTCKTTATTGAGAGAGCTGAAGGAAATGAGGAAGACTGCAAAATGAKTAATTTCTTACACCTTAACAGTATGAGGGGAAAGGCAAGTACAAAATAGACAGAGGTAAAGTAGCTACTTTTGACAAGAGAACCTTCATGTCTTTTTAGTACTTTCATGTAACCAAAAGTCACRTTATGGGAAGGAACAAAATTGTATGCCATTTCCTCCAAGAGAATTCTTCTTTTAAAGGATTATTGTGCCTACAATGAAGCCTCGTGAAAGTAAGTTTTATACTAAAATCAATGAGTTTAAAAGCACCAACAAGAAGTACAAATARCATAATAGTATGCCATAAAACTGATCTAGAATGTAGTAGGTACCTGGAAAAAATATATATACACATATTAAGTTACTTTGTTATCCGCCTACCAGCAGACAAGCAGTTTCTCTTTCTACACATTTTATTTTTAATATTCAGAGACTTCGTTGTTTGTCAGTTAATCTGGTGCTCCCAGCTGTTACGGTTCTTTCAGACCTTCCTTCAAGGTCTTCTCTTTGGTAAATGTCAACCCTCTCTAGGATTTATGGACTGCTAAATCTCTGCTCCTCCTTCTGTAGGCCATCCTTCCAAACTGTGGGTCCCACAGCACAGGCCTCACACCAGCTGTGTTCCTTCCTCCCTTGTCTTCCACCCAGYCTTTCTTTTAGAAAAATTACAAATTATGGCTGAAATGCATGCTCCAATTAAATCAAAATCACCTAGCAGTTGTATTTTTTTCTAGAATTACAGTTCTTCATTCAGTAGTAGGTTTGATTGAGAAGGTGTTTTCTCCAATCCACTTGCCAACAGATGAAGCAAAAAAAAAAGCCACAACAAACAAATATTACAATACTTAAATCATACTGTTTTAGAAACAAAGAGAAACTTATTAGTGATTTGATACAAATATCAATAATGTCTTCATTTAAGCTGTTAATTGGATAAACAAAAGGAAAATGTAAGATACAATGTTAATTATTTTACTTAGTTTTTACAGTTACTCATCAGTAAGAACCATTTAATAAGTATTTTTTTTCAGTTGCACCATCCGAAAAGATAAAACACTGCTTCAATGTGCATTTAAAAATCCCATGTCTTTTAATACATAGTTACACTAAAGGAATGAGAAAGACTATCTGAGAAGGTATCTAAATGCAAAGCAAGATTTTTCTTTGTAATATGAGAAAAAAAAAAAGCCTTGAGACTCAAAACCTCTGAGCTGCATTACCAAACCCTGATCTTCTCAGGGTACCAAAGTATATACAGTAGTATACAGGAGAATATTTCCATGATCTCTGGTGCAAAATCAACAGCAAAGCACACCARCAGTTTGAAAGGACATGAATTTTTAGAGTGTTCTCAGTAGGTTTACTTTAACAAATTCCATGCTGTTGATCTTTCAAATAAACAAATACAGCTGCTTTAGCTACTCCTTGAAATTGAAAACAATGCTTGCATAGATTAATTACAAATCTTGTCTTGTTTCAGAGAATCTGAAAAGGTCAACAAGGAAACAAACTAGGCCCAAGTGTAAACCTGAGTATCCGGTTGCAATTGCCAGTATCAGACTCATTGGAKCTGATTTCCTGTTATAGTTTCTCTTACAATAGGGCCCAAAAGCTTCAAGTAGGATTAGTGGTCTTTGTTCGTAGAGCTACACAGAGGAGGATGAAGTAAAAAGTTTCTGGAGATAAGTGACAAAACACCAAGCATTTTGCCTAGTAAGTCAAAAGAAAGTCAAGACTAACTTAAAGTTTCAGCTACTGTCCAATTCTTCATGTCTGCCCCAGCCATTATCTCATGCTTACAGCAAGAAAGGTTTATTCATACCTACTTCTGGAACCCCTTTAATTTCAATCATTGTAGATAAGAGCTAGTTAAAACTGACATTTCATGCTTTTGAATATCGACCTCACTCTAAGAAACAGCTTGAATCTTAGACTTTCCTTGTATTGTAGTTCTAAGACACTTGTCTATAGGGGAAACATGATAATACCTTTTTCTCCTATGCTTCAGGAAGGACACATTCCTTCACAGAATGAAGGCAGAATGAGGTTTCTGCCATTGCTGAGGAGAGGTTCAGGGAAAGTACACACCATGCAAAGAGGAGGTTCTCCTAAAGGATTTGTGTTTAGATATTGTCAAGATATGGTATGGTAATTTTGAGTATTTTATTTCACTCTTTCTTAGAAAGAGAAAGGAAAAAAAAATCTAGGCACAATGTGGCTTTTTGTGTAGCTAACTAGTCCCAAGCCTTGGTATATATCAAAAAACCACTACTTTTCCCAGCTAAACTCATCTTCAGCACAATGTAGGCACTGCTACTCAAAAAAAGAGAAGAATCTCTTTTCTTCGCAATTCATTTCTTGAATCAAGGGACAAATTTTCTCCTGTGCAAGCGTTCTGGGCTGGGAGGCAAGAACYGTTCAAAAATCTCTGGAAACAGTATCTTACACACTTGCCTACATTTGCTAGCTAAGACACTTAGCTAATGACCATTTGCTTTCCAGTATTACATGCTGTAGAGTTTCAACTCTAGCTCGCTGTAATGAGAAGGACCTCATCAAATACCTTCCAATGAATAGATCTTCCATTTATAACTGCCTTCCCCATCAAACTCACTGAGAAAGAAAAAAAAGCAATTATTTATAATAACATTATTGGGTATAATTTTCATCTGTCTTTGAAAGTTCTGCCTGCTGTTTTCTGGCTGTGCATGTTAAACAGAAGTGCTTACACTTGACCTTGCTCTTGATCCACTCTTTGTGCACAGCAGTGCCTTTTTTTTTTCTGAAAGATAGGTACAATTTGTGCCCACATAAATTATACTGTACTTGCTATTAACATTCTTTTATCTTGTAAATTACTTATAGAGATTATTTTGAAGAACGTTCTATGAACTGTTGATAATGCATGTCTGTGATTTGGATGCAATGTGTCATTCTTAATTTATATGTCATTCTTAATTTAAGGTAAGATTGAAAGGAGATGACAGCTTGCTGTAGCACACACACACACACACATAAAAAAAAAAAAAAAAAGTCAAAAAGTCAGCTACTGGCCACATGYAATCAGGAAAGGATCCATAGTAATATTTGTAGCAGGAAGTGTGTTCTGCCTTGGTATTCTGGCTAAATTCCAGCATCAGTAATTAWTCTGTCTAAATCTGCCTGCATTTTCAACTGCGTGTTTACAGTTTTAATTTATTTCATGCCTCAGATTCACAGAGCATTTTAGCATAGATAACCTCCATCCTGTATTCCATAAAAGAAGGTACATCTCATAATAGGAAGAATTATCTATATCTACCTTCTCTTGACAAAGACAGTGGTAGGCTCATGTGATCTGGCTTTTTTAGTTCAGACCAGAAATGCAGATCTACTGATTGAGCAAACCTGGAAGACWTGAAGTCACTATTTGGAATAGGCATGCTGTGTATTTAGGGAAAAAGGAGCTGTCTTTAGCTGCATGCATGTAGTTTAGCAAAACACATATTTGTGGTATGTATGTGATTAGCAGACACACGCACACATAAAAATGTGGAAATTTGTAGGTAACTGATTTTTTTTTTTTTGGTAAAACATTCAAAAGGTAATTGTAGTGTTGCAAGCAGAKTTCAGATTCTGCAGCTGATGAGATAGAGCTTTTTCATTAGCCAATTCACTACAAATAAAAACGTTTTCAATGGCTGCTTTTCTGGATATATACAAAGGTATATGGGAACATATGCAAGCGCAACAGCTTTTAAGATGGCTAGATACAGGTACTAGCTACTCCAGATAACACAGAAATGTTTCTGTTGAAAAGTAGTGTCTCATACGGTGTACAGTAGTCTTTGGATTTAGGAGACTAAAAGCCTGCAGGAATGAATCCTCTTGAAGAAAGGAGAAGGGATGAGATGGAGCTGGGCTTTATTTTTACATAATCCCACCCCCTAACAACAGATTCAAAGCAGTTGATGATACCACACTGAAACAAGCCTCACAAGATGCTTAAGGATGATGTTAACACCCTCTTCTTCAAATGGGGACATAAGAGAAGGTGTAGGTCACAGAGTCACAAAGGTCACAGAGTAAACAAATAGCACAAGTAGAAAGAGCCCAAATATAATCAGGTTAATGGCTCTGCTTTGTGGTTGTTTTTGTACAGTCTTAAGGGCTTCCTTAGCTTAAGCCTTGCCATCCTGAAGTCACTGGTATTGCTAGATATTTTTATTCTTAGGACTTACATTGGTGTAAGCCATTACTCTGCTGTACACAAATCTGCAGGTGACCATGGTACACATTTCTGCCATTCTGCATATTTGGAAATAGGTGGCCAAAACATCCCTCCTTGCTCTGTGTAGGCTAAGCAGAGTYAGTGGGATTCAGTTTGCATTGCTAATGGGACTGTATCAATGTGTGGACCTACTTTCATCACTCACAGCTGGGGCTAAAAGCAGTTATTTAGCTAGCTTGAAGCCTCTCATCTATCCATAGTACCTGCCCTRCACATAGTATGCAGATACCTCTGGTTTGGCACAGTTGTGGGCCTGTTAGCTTTGTTTGCAAACCTGTTTCTCCCCTAGTCCCTCCCAAGCCTGCTAAAAGCTGCATGGGTTTAGGACTCTCCTCAAGGACTGGGTTAGGGACAACTCACACCTATCTTCCACATGCAGTCATAAAGTTGGTTTGCCCATGACTTGCTTTACCTTTGAGGAAATAAAAAAAGGCAAAAAAAGAAAAAGCTTGGTTTTGAAGAAGGAGTCATAGACAAGAGGCTCAAGGCCCAATTTCTACTTACATGTTTGTGCAWGGGAACAACCAGGCAAAAACAAGGAGGAAAGGTCTAGTGCCTCTTGTCAGCACAGCATTGCATTGTGAATGGGAAAACTAGCCTACTCCTCCTCAGGAGCAAAAGAAAAACGGCAGTTAGCAGTTCTAGGCTCAGATGATCAGAAATGTACAGGTAAAATCATTTCAGTGGAAAACTGGATTCTCAAACTTACATTTTGAAAAAAAAAATCCCCATAAAAATATCATCTTTTTTCTTTTACCACAAAGCTTCACCAACAAACAAAAAAGTTGTTGAGTCACAATATCAAACATTCTGTCAAATGTCTAGGCAATTATAGGTTGACTAGAATGCTTCTCAGATAGCACAGCTGTTCCTCTGTCCCACACTGAGGTTTTATGACAAAGCTACAGGGTAGCGCAGCAAATTTTTTAAGTGACTTTAAAAAAACATACTCCTCAGACTAAAATCATTGACAGTCTAGATTTTATCAGTTTCGTCAGTTAAGCTTCCCAACTAATACCAGGGTTATGTTTATTTGATGATGCTGAACTCCTCACTGGGTTTGCTATTAGCAATTATTGCTTAAGTAAGCATATAATCTTTGTAATAACAAAATCTTATGTAAAATATGTTCCCTAGATATTTTCTAAATTTACAAGCATAAACAATTCAGGTCAAAAAAACAGTATGGCATCTGATCAATGGATGGAGGAGGTTAAATKAATTTCTCCAATGCTTAGTGTGACATATGGATGACAAGGACCCATACCATCATATATTCTGTACAGGAAAAAGCAGATGAGGCCCCTTTGACCATCACATCTGCAATGAATTATTACTCTTGAAAAATACACCCCTGAGTTCAAGAGCTAGACTRGCAGTTTATTGCCTTCCATCAGTATTCTTTCCTAGAGACTCCTGTAAAGGCTATTAGTTGATTTAAGTTTAAAATCCAAACACTGTGTGAGGGATATATAGATATGTATCTTTACAAACATTGTTTTTGAATCTCCTCTCTCCAAATCTCCTCTCCAAAGCATCTCCTGAGGCTTTGAAGCATCTCAGAGTTATTATTGGTCATTATATTCAATTGACTGCCACATTATTTATCTCAGCCTGTGATTATTTATTTTGGTTTTGGAGAGTTTGCACCAGGCTAGATTAAGTTTTTATATTAATAGTGTAAATGAGCACATATGCCCATTAACAATTTCCTCATAACTCAAACRTACTTCCACAGGCATTCATTATTTTTAATATAAAAAGGGTTTGGTATGTAGCTTTTAGAATATTTCATGATACTAGATAACATTTACTTATTCCAGATGTTGCTTGCTATTAGAAAACATAAAAAAGCCACATTCTAAGATTATTATTTTATTTCTGTARCATCTTGCACTGGATATTATGCTTTCCTCCTTTTGTTTCAAATAATATGAGAATCTGACTCTATATAAAGCCATATGCAAAAGGCAATAAGTTGCATACAAATAGAAGAAAAATCTRTTAACATTACAGAGCTTTTAGAAGTGCATGTTCTCTAACTGACACAGCTGAACACACGCCCTGGTGCTACACCATATTCAGTGTCTTTTTGCTGCATCACCACTCCTCCAGGTATGCAGTGAGACAGGTCAGGCAGTTCTGGAAAGTGCAAAGCCTAATAGCAACATGAGATTCCAGAGGATGGGGATGCTCCAGGACCTAGACCTGCCCCTTTGTTCTCCCTGTGGTCTTTCCTAAGTAAAAATGAGGAAAGGAGGATAGGCTGTAGGCTTTCCAAAGCAGATATTCTATTGGATTTTCAAAGCAGTGTTTCACCTGTGGTTTATAAGGATTGTGCATGCAGAGATACGTGTAAATATGTTTATATGTCTCATATGGAGACAAATTTCACACACTTATTCATGCAGATATTTCCCTCCACTGATAGAGTTGATAAAGTGGGTGCAGATACTGATGACTATAAGGATACCCCTCCCATAGCAACTGGCTCAGCTCTCTCAGGTATTTCTGTTCCTCTTGTTTAGCATGACTGTTAAAAGCTTTCCAGAACTGGTGACCAAGAAATGCCATGGGTGTGTGTGTTCTATCTTGACTCYGGTGAAGAGATTTCAGAACCTTTTCAGGGGTTCTTTTCTCATTTTCTTTTATTTTCTTTCCATCCATTTTCCTTTGGTTGCAATCATTCTGTGTTATATCCACTGCTTTGAAAATAATTGTGAGAAAAKAAATTCCTTAATAATAGCATATTGCAATAAAAAGATCCTAAACTTTACAACTATTTTCTAAAAGGAATCATTTAAACTTTCTCAGGTAGCRTGGGCTTTTGCTATTATTCTCAACCTAATGCAGTCTTGAATAGCTGCAGTGGWAGTTTCTTGGCCTCTTCTCTTTGTAATCTGTTCTTCTGCCCAATTGCTCTTCCCATTAAGGACATTTTTTCTAATAGCTAGTCTAAATGTTTCCTCCCTTAGTTTCAGGCCATTGCTCCTTATTCTACCAGAAAGTATTTATATTCTGCCATCATTTCCCCCTTGAGTCCCTCCGTTTTCTAGGCTGTATAAATATTGTAAGCCACCACGCCGCAGGGGGTCACTGCRTGTGCCGTGGTGTACCAGTCCTCGAGACGGTTAGTGTCGTGCAGGGTGTACCACATGCTCCAAGGCAAGCACTATGGGTGTTCCTACGCTCTACAGGCACTAGCATAAATGTGTGCACTCTCAGTAACAGGGTTTCTTTTCTTGAGAAGAAAAAAACCCCATTAATTTTCTTTGAAAGTTATAGAAAAAACATTGAGAGCTCAGCACTTCTCTGTTAGCGCTTCTCAGGATGAAGCATCATCGCTTGGTGCCAGACCCGTGCCATCTTAATGCGGCTCCCTACCCSTTATGCCATTTTGCTGCATTGAGCACAGATTGAGGACACAGTTCTTTCTTAAAATCCCCTTTTCAGCTAATGTTAGGCAAATCTGTTAGGGTCTTCACACCTTCTACATCATTTCATGCAGACCTTCACCTCCACCATTCCAATTCCAGTCTGCAAGGGCCCTTCTCCTTGGTTCTGCCCCTGGGCTGGTTATTCAGTCACAGACATCCTTGGTATCCTCAGGCAAAAATCCCAGATTCCCTCCTCAGTATCTGTCGCCAATATTGCCAGTTTTTAAATCCTTCCAGACCCTTATTCCTGTTTTATTTCCTCTTGACCATACTACTTCTCTGATCTTATTCCTTCCTTTCTCACTCAGTCTTCTTTCTCTGTATATGAAGAAAAYGTGCCTCAGCACATTTTTTAAAGTCACAGCAACCAAGAAGAACTTCTATGAAGGGCAGAGCACACTCACTGTAGACATGCAGTGTTGCATGCCCATGAATGCCACAGCCAGCCTAACAACTGCAAAAAGTGTATGAAAAGTTTTTTTCCAAAGACATAAAGGAGCTGCATCCAGACAGCTGATGTACACGAATGGCACAAGTACCCTCCCTGAAATAAAAAATGATACTGTGTCACATTAAATCTCTGTTAAACCTCACCTAAGTCCTTGTTCTTAATAATGAAGGCACTGTGAAATCTCGGTGAAAGAACTCTGTACCCTGTTAATATGAGAAAAAATGTTTTCTCTAATCTCATTTTTAGGGGCAACAAAAATGTTTTTGCAAACAAATCCTACCGCCTCCCAGCTTTCCATGCTGGATGTGTTTGATTAAAAGTTTAGTGAAATTATACATAAGTAATAGAGCCTTTATTGTGCAGGAATTGGCCACCTCTCACTGTAGGCTAACCTGTGCAAATCCATAATATTTTCTCCAGTTTTTAGGGTCCACTTCTATCTGTGCTAAAAATCCATGGCAAAAACAAACAAACAAAAAATTAATTGATATGTCCTTATTTGGGAATGAGCRGAAAGTTTGATTTGAGTTGTCCTCCTTTTCAATACCCTGGTTCTGCATGCAGAATTCCAGCTGTGAGTATAGTTACTTTAAATAGATAGTGCTATTATCTTGCTAGGTTTCCTATTAACCAATTTGTTCACAAAGACAAGAACAAAAAAGGTAGTCCATAAAGGTGATTTTTTAGTAAGCTGTCTTCTAAAGCGGATTTTTTATTTATTATTATGATTTGCCAGTTCACTGTCGCCTGTATTACATCACTTCATTTCATGTCCCTTTAGGTGTGAAGTTACATTTTTCTAAAATGAATCCGAGTTCATACACTTTGTCAAAGTGTCTGGAAGCCYCTCATTACATCATAAAACAGAGCCCAGTACTGTAAGAGATTTTAGCTTGTAAACAAGGTCTTGGAACTAAGGACCACCAGGCTTTTACTAATAATTTGTTGTACCATTTTTATGTAACTARTGATTTCCACAAATTACTGTCATATGGTTTTGTTCTGCAAATCAGTTTTGAATAGGTCCTCCTAGTGCTCTGCTAGTTACATTTTCCCATAATTAAAGAAATGATCATTCCATTTTTATTTCCTCAATGAAAGGGTGTTCATTACTTTCTCATTCACTTTGATTCTGCTCCCAGAGCACTTCCTCAGTGTTGAACAAACTCCAGAATGTCCAATTTTGATCCACAGATCTAACTACTTTTAGTCATTCTAAAATAATAACAATAAAATTAAAAACAAACAAACAAAAAGCTAGGTCATCTAATCTAGAAAGTGGAACATGCAATTCACATGATTAGAATGATTCTTTTTTAACATACTGAGGTATTTTCTTGTTGTTTTCATGTAACATATTTCTTTTTGAGGATAACATGTGCTTTATGCTTTAAAGCATTTTTCTCTCTCACCTACTCATCAATCTCTGCATTTCTGGGTATGAATAACATCTCACGTCCATGTACAAGTCTGAGGCCTAGAGTAGACCAGAGCCTGTTCTCTGCTATTCTGGCCACATACGTAGCACATTCACCATGTACAGATTTACAAGGTGAGAGAAAAAAAAAGGAGAGGAAGGAAAGGGGAGGAAGGAAGACCACCTGTATCAAACCACCTTTAAGCTGTTATCCCCTAGCATTCCACACAATGCAACAGGCAGAAGAGCTCACCATAAATATTGCCATATCCTGCTTTACGTGTGAATGAAGTCTTTGCCTTTTGCCCTCCCCCAAACTGCTCTTTCCAGCTCTTACACTTACCTCAGCATCTTGCAGGACGGATATTAGGTTCCTACAATTCTCCTTCCTAAGGCAAACCCTTGCCACTTCTGCTCCAGGAGACTACTCAGTCATCAGACTGCTGAGCCATCAGTCCCCACACAGAGGAAAAGGTCCTTGTTCTTGGCAGACCCAGTTTCATTTACAGAAGAAGACCTGTTTTCCTTGACTTGCTTGGGGCAGCACTACTTCCTTTGCAGTTTTGCTATCCTTGGCAAAAACCCTTTCACAGCAGATGTTTATGAGTTTGTGCTAATGACACCCTTGGCAGCTTTCTGCAGCCTTGGAAGTACTAAGAGAGTCATTGAGGTCCTGGATGGAAATCAGATGTTTGGATGGCAAATAGGAACATTTAGGCATAGAATAAAGTAGATAGGGACACCACCAGCCCCCTTCCCCTCCCCCCCCCAAAAAAAAAAAAAAAAAAGAGAGAGAGAGAACACCTCATAATCAGAAGCAGCAATCACTTGCTCTGCATGGGTATCAGCTGCATAGACCTGCAAGCACCTCTGCTGGAGGAGCGATGAGGAATCAGAGGGRAATCCTGAAAGTTGAGCTGATCAACAGCAGTAAACACACATTTACCTACACCTTATAGTTTAGGTAGGTTTATATACTTTAGTGAAAAGGCAATAGCTCTGAAGAATTKATAAGGACCTGAGAAAGATTACAAGACTGGTTAGGAGGGCTGTTGCATGAGGCAGTGTGGAATTTGGATGCAATAGACATTTGAAGTCACTTAGGCTTAATTAATATTGTGGGCAGAAATTAGAGTTTGAGATTTATGGGAGCTGTGAGAGTTTGGTGAAGGAACAAGGAACAATCAATGGGACTGGGACAAGCTATTGGGGAATATTCTCTTTAAATATTTCTTTAAACAAAACCAATACTTACTTCTACTGAGTCCATTATTTAAGTTTAGCCTTGTGTATCTTCCTGAATACAGATATTGTATATATACAATATACAATATATGCAGTATTCAAATACTTAGGGATAATTATATAATCTTTTCAGGAAGGAATATTATTTGTTCCCTAGGGTGATAATTAAATAGGGACCTCAGCAAATTAAAAACATATCAGAATACTGTAAACTGCTAAACTGACATTGACTTCCCTAGTGAAAAAATAACTTGACTCCTTATTTAAAAAAAAAATCATGTCTTGAAGCATTATTAATATGAAATGATCTGAGTTGTTACTGTGGTAAAAGCACTTTTAAAAGAAAAACAACCAATTTCATCAGCTGTACAACMCCTAGCTAGGCAAAAGAGGAAGGGGCTCTGACTCATGCCCACTGCAAAGTTAGCTGTGGCAGTTTAGGTTATTATCACCCAGGTTTTTCCTCTTGTTTCTTATCGTCAATCTTTTACAGACATTAATATGCATTAACACACATTGCAAAACAGATTGTATATATGTATATATAAAGAAAACTTGTGCATACACATTTTATATRTATATATGTATATATTTGAGTATGCAATTAACACAGGCTTTAGCTGCTGCATTACTTGGGGCAAAATTCAGTTGACTAAATATAGACGTCTAGCACTTAGCACGGGGTCARCAAGTATGATGCTGGACTAGATCCWGAAGTGGTGGGTTGAGATGAGAGAGATATGAGAATGCACCTCGGATAACACTAAGTTCTTATATATGAGCAGCTGAGTCAGTGCTGTCATGCATTGTACAAAGCCACATCTGGTCACCCTTGCCAGGGGAATGAATCAGCACAAATATCTTCAGTTTCTCTAGGTTTTGGGATTTCATATGCTTCCTTTAAACTTCAATTTTTAAAAAAAAAAAAATYTAATCACCATYAATTAACTTAATAGATTAACATTCCTTGAAGTCTTCTTAGTTTAGAGAATACCTGTATGTGTATACCAGGGGAAAGCGGGGGAAATGACACAATCCTGCACAGTGTTATTCACTCAAGGGAGAACCAAATGAACTAGACAAATCTTTCTTGGCAACCTCCTGATTAGGAAGTTATTTTAAGCACTCAGCTCTGCCCCTCAGCATCTACAGGTCGTGTCACCGTTCCATTATGCAAACACTATTTATGTCTTGATCATTAATGGAACTTCCTTCACCCACTTGATCTGCAATTGCTGACTTTTTTTTTCCACGTAGATATTTTAAGTTAGTATTTAGTGAGGACAAAGGCACTGTAAATGTGTCTCTTTTGAAGAATATGGGTCTATCACTAACATAATATAGAAAATATACGTACCTCCTCTTTAGTAAGATTTTACAAGGTTTCTCTCAAGCTAGCAATCTCAACAGAAGAAAGAAGCAAAAATGCATCTTTTTTTTCACCGACAAAGTAGCCATTGTGTAGATTTTCTTGAGAATATCTTCTTTGTGGTATGACAAACAATGGGGCCTATATATGGGAAATATCTAGGATTTTCACAGAAAATTTCTTTTAAAAACATTTATTGAATGATGACAGTTGGTTACAAAATTCTGTTTTTACCAGTGTAAATTCCTGTTGCAGAAACAACATTTTGACAGTAGACASCACTACAGGATGGAAAATAAAAAAAGAATATCTATGAATATATAAACTCGTAAAAATCAATCAATCAAATTATTTATCAACTCACACAAAAAAATAAGGAACTGAGTCTGATTTTATTAATTTTCTCTAATAGATGTTGATGACAAATGTTTCAGCGTATAATGCATATAARTAGTTGTTCTTGATGCAGTCTGCGTAAGTTACATGTAATATAGCTAGAAATAAAGGACTTTTTTTTTCAGTACTGATATTATTTCGACTGGGTTTTGTACTTGCACAACAAAAACTGCAATACACAAAGGTAATAGCAGCTCCACAAGTTAATTCACTCTAACAAAACGTTAAGTATCTGTAAATTGCACTTATCWCTGTTGAGTAGTTCTATATCCATACAGCAGTGTGCTACAGAACTTAATCACTCTTTAAAAAGGTCTTGAAATGCACAGACCAAACACCAGAATAAAAACAGTAATAGAGGATGACATGCTATGCTTTCTTGTTAAAATTCTTGAGAAAGTTATATTAATTAATATTTAATTAACATTAATATTAACATCTCAGACTACTGGGTTTTACCTAAAGAAAGCTATTAGTGCTATCAGTCTAACACACCTGTACCTCAAGAAGAAAAAAAGCTGCCTCCTTTTTGCACTGCAAACTGTTGGTTTGGAGGATCCTGCCAGCCTCTGAGCCCTCCTCAGCAGTTCTTATTTATTTTCCCCATTGGCTTCACTGGGGGTTTTTGCCTGCTCTAAATTAACTGTAAACGTTCAGGAGAAAGTCCTAGACAGCATTGTGTGTGGCTCGAATGAAGCCATCTGCTCAACGTGCAGCCATACGTTAAAAAGGGAAATAAAACAACAACAAAAACCAGAGTGTTAGGATATAGTAAGAATTGGGATAGAAAACACTATATAGAAAACATTTATTATGTTGTCCTATAAATCAATAACACACCTTCAATTTTGATCTTGCTTACTGACTGTCAGCACGTCTCACAAAACAGCAGAAATACAGTAAACCGAGAGAGGTTAAAGGCAAGTGATCAGAGGCTGCTAAATAATTCCGTGTGTGGCGTGATTCAGTCTATTTATAGCATAGATGAATAAGCAACGACATGATATCATTATCTTAATATTGCATATAGCATAAAGCATATCAGTCAGTTATTCCTTACTTCTGGGTTGTAATGCAAGATCCGGGGGATACCTGATGAAATAAAGACAAAACAATTAAAATGGATGCCAGTGTTTTTATACTGTACAGAGAGCTGATCTGTGGGTCTCTATGTCAGGGAATGCTATTGAAGTAATGGCTCTGTAAAATTCAAAGGGGAATTAGAAATATCTATCTATGCTTCTACTTATAAACATATGTAAAACATAAATATATGTAAATATAAGAGCGTTTTCATATCTTTGTTAGAAGGGAAACTGGTAAGAGGTAAGCAAGCCCTAGCTTTTCAAGGGCTCCAACATGTGGTGCTTGCCCTCTGGTAGGCAGAGATTTGCAATATACGGAAAGCAGGAGATTTTAAAATCTCTTTACAATAACCAGTATAGGTCTGTCTTAAAAGAGCAACCAATACATTATGATTCTCATGTTTATCATACTCCGTACCCACAGGCACTTATGCTGTCTGATATGATCACAGTTTTTAAACAGGTTAATTTTCCCTTTTACTCTGCAGCAAAAAAAGGACTAGTGAGGTTAGACGTTCTGCCAGATAGGAGCGTGTCTAGGAAACAGTCCGAGATCTTCAGCAGAGAGCCCTAAACATTGCTGTAAAAATCTCGGAGTAAAGAAGCCTCAAGCACTCCTTCACAGTTAAAAAAGCTTTGCCTGAACTATCAAAGTACCAGGCATTCCCCTGAAGGGAACACTGTTCCAGGAGTAATTATGTAATGTCTACAGCAATGTTTGCACTCCCCCCATTAAAACATAGTTTCCACCAGAGCTGCTGTACTGCATAAGCCAATCCGGCTGCAGTTAACCCAACTGGAGAAGGTGACCGCTGCTGCTCAGTGGCCTTGTCCTCGTACTGCTCCTTTAGGGGTTGCCTCGAGGTTTCTACATTGTTCACAGACAAGTTTGTGTTCACCTGAACACGGTCTGCAAGCGACTGGACTACACAGACATGTCACCCCCATGAGTAAAGGCTGCACAGCAGGAATTGTGGTTGGTTGTATGTGCTTCAAGCATGTGGTTCTTAATTTGCTGCCTAATATCCATACCAGGTAATTAAAATGCAGTCATGACATGGTGAGGTGAAACATCTCCAGAAATCCACATAATATCTTTCTTTTTCTTCTTGAATTATGTTTTTAGCTTGCATTTTTCTTGTAAATCTTGTTTTAAGAACTAAGCACGGGCAGTGGCATACTAGTTACCACATAAAGAACATACAGCCTGTTCTGTATGAAGATTTTTTCATTCCGTAATTTGCAACCACAACAGAAATATTCTAAGARGACTTTTTTCTCCTTCATTTCTGCATTCCTGCAAATACACGTTCTTGCTTTCACTGATCCTGTGCAAATACACTTGCTTCCTCAGGAGTTAAAAGCTGTCCATATGCCTATTGCCTTGTATCCGAAGTCTAGCTGAGTAGCGAACTGCACAAGAAAAAACAATATATTGAAATATCTGTTTCACAGCCATGAACATCTGTCTCCTCTTCAAAAGTAACATAGTGTAATCTGGATATATATTCCCAGAGTGGAACTTTGGTAATTCAGATTAGAAGCAATTCTGGATGTTTTAAGGAGCCTGTTTATTACAAAAACAATTACACAACCCACCAGCACAGTACACAGAAAGGGAGAAGTAGAAGTTTATTTAGCAAGAAGCCTCCTGGCAGATGCCAGAACAACTGGGGCAGCTAAATTGGCTCGTATCAATAACTCTTTGAGCCAGCTTGTAAAAAAACCTTCTGGGTCTAAGCCCTCTGCATATTCAGACGTGCCAGCTACCCGACATTTCATGTGTGGCTTAGACATGCTAGTTCACCGCCTTATTCCCCCAAGCTTTATTATCCTTCATAACTGTTCTCATTATTGCCTCACCTACTGTATAGAGGGTTTGTAGATCAGCAAATATTTACCATTTCAGCCCAGTTTCCCACTGAATGGAGCCACTTTGGTGCAATGTATTTAAGAATCTTTTAACTGCTTGGGTCGAAGTGCTGGGAAGTAGCACTGAAGTATCTGCAGATTTTGGTATGAGCATTGCAAGCACAACATTTTTGCATGTGGGCAGGAAGGCCTTGAGTTTTCTGACTTGGAATAGGGTCTCACACTACCCTCATGCTCCCTTTTGTCCCATTCTCCCTACAGAGAATGACAGATGGGTGAACCACTACCTTAATATCCAGTCTGTTTTCATTAAAATTGTTGCCATTACCTTTGGATATTTTATGTCACACTCACTCTTTGGTAGGCTTCACAATCACATATAGAACTTGGCTCTAAGTTCTACTACTTCCATTTCTAAATAAATTCAAACTATTATATTTAATTAAGGAAAAATGTAAATATAGCTAAGGTTGTATTTGCTCAAATACTGTAATGTCTTCAGGGCCTGCAACCTGCAGTCAACATTTTTAAAAGAAACTCAACTTGCATGAGTAATTAAAAATAAGATTTTTAAGATAACTGTTTCTCCTATTATATAAAAATATCTGTCTCAGCACTGGTATATTCACAATGACAAGCCTTTTTATGTAATAAGTTATTTAATTTCCTCAAATACACAAAAAACTAATCTTAGTTGTTTGATTTGCTTAAGTCGTCTCTTTTCATTAGCTTAAAGTTAATAACATGATAAATATTTGAGTCAGGAAAGTAATAATTTATTACACAGAAGGCCAAAGCTTGCTCAGTTACAACTGCAAATAGCCTATTACTCATAAGTGCAATTGTAGAACTGCAGCTGAGAAGAATTTTGGACTGTACATAATTTTATGCAAGATAATTTCCCTCTTATTAAGAAGCATAAAATGGCAAATTGCTTACTGAGTGTTCTTTAAAAATTATAAAATTCCCTAGACTCAAACACATTCAACCTTAAACGGGTCTCAGTTTCTAGTGGCACTACCCAGCTGTGCCTTTCACTCCTATCAAATCAGGTGTAGCTGCTCAAACAGAGATCCCCTATAGCATGGTCTCTGTTTTCCCACCCTAGTAGTGGTATTTTTCACCCATGGAAAATAATGCTTAATATTATTTTATTTACTATTCATTTTATAATTAAGCAAGATAAATTCATTTCTGCTTATAGGAATTTGCAGCTGTAGTCACCAAATCTATGGAACAAAATGCTATTTTTCCTCTTTTTGAGGAAACAGCAGCCACACAAACTGTAAAGGAGGAGATCAGTAGTAGCTGAAGTTGTAGTTAAATTTTCAGTAATATTTAGATTAATGTCTAACCATAAAAGTCCAAGTGTGGCTAAATATAAACAAGTGATGCCAGTCTAAAAATCAAGCAAACAATTTCAGTTCAGAAACAACCATTTAGAAAATGCAACAGCACAATAAGTACGATGCTTTCGATTATTTTCTCTGAGTATCATTGGTGTTTGCCATGGCGTTCAGAATAACTTTGAAAACAAAAACTCTTTTCTTCTCAGCACAGTAATTAAATGTTTTTGTTTCCTGAGTGAGCAACGACATGATGACTCAGAAAACAATAGCAAAAAAAGTAAATGAGACTTATAAGGAGCACAACCTAATGTGCTTAGTTTGGCAGATATTTTTAAATCTGAATGCATCACATTTACATTTCAGAAAAGTTCTTTTTGCAAGCATCCCACTCCAGTTCTGTCACAATTAAAACAGAGTTCAACCTGATAAGAAAAAAATAAATTGTTATTGGAAATGGTTCTGATGATTTGGCAGATCATTAACTTCTCTTGAAGCCAGTACCAAAGTAAGGCTGTGGTGGAAGAAGATACTGAGCCCCTGGATATTTCTTTGTAGTAGAATGTGTGCAAGCAACATAAAGATTTCTGAGACAACAGTATAGCTTAAAACACTTGCCATATTTATTGCTGGCTTTCTTGTCAACGAGGAGCTTGACGCTTAATGATGTAATTATTTCTTTAAGCTCAAATTCATGCGGAGTCACTTTGTCACTTTAGTGGACATCAGTCTTGCTTGTTGGGTCTGACCCAAGTTCGGTTCTACCTGATGAGCATGTGTCTGCATTACAGGTTTGTCTCTCAGATCTTATCAATAGAAAAATAAATACACCATAATGGTTGATCTTTTTTTTTTTTTTTTGGTTCTTTTCTGTTTATAAAAAAATTCGAAATCCCAACTCTACTGTTAATAGCACCATATTGTTCTATAAACACCATTTAAACATGTCTCACTTCATGAATGCATTAAGATTGCAACTAAATATGAGATGAAGAAAAACAAAGGCTAAATGGTGTTGAATTGTGCAAAGTTTTGCAAAAAAGTTCATAGAATCATAGAATCATAGAATGCTTAAGGTTGGAAGGGACCTCTAGAGGTCATCTAGTCCAACCCCCTGCACACACAGGGTCTCCTAGAGCATGTGGCACAGGGTGGTGTCCAGGCAGGTTTTGAAGATCTCCAGAGAAGGAGACTCCACCACCTCTCTGGGCAGCCTGTGCCAGGGCTCTGTCATCCTCACTGTTAAGAAGTTCTTTCTCAAGTTCCTGTGGAACTTTTGGTGCCTCAATTTGTGGCCGTTTCCTCTAGTTCTATCACTGGGCACCACTGAGAAGAGGCCAGCCCCATCCTCCTCACTCCCTCTCTTGATGTATTTATATATATTAATCAGGTCCCCTCTCAGTCTTCTCTTCTGCAGGCTGAAGAGGCCCAGCTCTCTCAGCCTTTGCTCATAGGGCAGATGTTCCAGGCCCCTAATCATCTTTGTGGCCCTGCGCTGGACTCTCTCTAGCAGCTCCACGTCCCTCCTGCACTGGGGAGCCCAGAACTGCACACAGTACTCGAGGTGCGGCCTCACCAGGGCTGAGTAGAGGGGCAGAATCACCTCCCTCGACCTGCTGGAGACGCTCTGCTTAATTCACCCCAGGATCCCATTGGCCTTCTTGGCCACGAGGGCACACTGCTGCCTCATGGTCAACTTGTCGTCCACCATGACGCCCAGGTCCCTCTCTGCGGGGCTGCTCTCCAGGAGGTCGGTCCCCAGCCTGTAGGCATGTCTAGGGTTATTCCTGCCCAGGTGCAGGACCCTGCACTTGCCCTTGTTGAAGTTCATGAGGTTACTTGTCGCCCAGTTGTCCAGTCTGTCCAGGTCCCTCTGGATGGCAGCGCAGCCCTCAGGGCTGTCAGCTATTCCTCCCAGCTTAGTGTCATCAGCAAACTTGCTGAGGGAGCACTCCATCCCTTCATCTAGGTCGTTAATGAATAAATTGAACAGGACCAGACCAAGGACTGACCCCTGGGGGACACCACTATCCACAGGCCTCCAGCTGGACTCCTCACCACTGATCACCACACTCTGGGCTCTGCCATCCAACCAGTTCTCAACCCCCCTCACTGTCCACTCATCTAACCCACTCTTCTGGAGCTTGCCCAGGAGGATGCTGTGAGGGACAGTGTCAAAAGCCTTGCTGAAATCCAGATAGATGACATCCACCGCTCTGCCCTCATCCATCCATCTAGTCACCCCATAGTAGCCTCTCAGGTTAGTCAAGCATGATCACCCTTTAGTGAACCCCTGCTGGCTACTCCTGAGCACCTTCTTCTCCTCCATGTGCCTGGAAACAGCAGTCAGGATGACCTGCTCCATTACCTTCCCAGGGACAGAGGTCAGGCTCACCGGCCTGTAGTTGCCCGGCTCCTCCTTCTTGACTTTTTTGAAGACCRGGGTGACATTGTCTTTCCTCCAGTTAAAGAATGTTAAACATTGTTTTGACCTACTGGTCATGAATTTGATTCAATTTGATTGCAAGTTAGGTGAAAGTTTCAAATATTGTGGAAGATCAGATCCTTTGCCTTCAGAGAATTAAAAAAAAAATAACATAAAGTAAAATAATTAAAATATTAAAAAGAAAAATTAAAAGAAAGAAGCACACCAGCCAACAAGTTTTTGCAACAGTGGAGAAGATAGGTTATCACTCCCATTCAGTGGGTTAATATCTTGGAAGGGAACCTATTAAACATTTAGTTTTCAGGATCTCTGAGAGCTCAAATCATAAAAAGTGCATAAAAAAAAGGAAAAAAGTAAATAAAAACTGCACAAATTATTTCAGTTAAAAATAAAATAAAGAGTTGGATTGCAATATCACTTTCTTTTATCTCTTCTTTGCATTCCTAAAATGCTAACGAAACATCTATATGACTGCTGTGGGCTTTTACAGCACAATGTAAAATAATTTAATGGTCAACTGTCCGGAGGTCAAAGAGAATTGTCACTGAGAGAAAATACCATAGATGATACCTGAAACCTCTGCACTGCAAAATCAAATAATAGCCAAATAAAACTAATTTGGTTTGTATGTGCTAAGCTTAAGAACATTTGAAGGCAACCGTGATTAAATATCACAAACAATATTGCAAAACAACAAACATTTCATCCTCTGAAATAAATGGAAATCAGGAGAAAAAGGACACAGGGATCTTTGTGGAAGAACAAGAGCCAAGTCGTCATAATTCCCCAAACTATAAATTAAGAATATTGGGACAAATAAAATCCACACTGGTCAATACTGTATCAGAAGCATTGTTTAAGAAGCCTTACAAAAAATAAACAGAGGCTACAGTTAAGGCAAACAATTGGTAAGTCTTTTTAAAACAACACATAAGAATATAATCTTTTTAGGCAAATATAGGGCTCAGTCTTCTAGCCTCACTGAAATTCCTAAGTGACTGAGGAGCCTAAGGCCAGATTTGGATTTTTGTGTTTTATTGATGGAAAAAAAAAAAAAGAAGAAGAAATAAAGAAATAAAAAGAGCATCAGTAGTTATTCTTGCACTTACAGAGGAAAAGCCTATTTTATGCTACATAACCAATTTGACTCAGGCAAATGAAACTGCTGTACAGGCCTAAAGCATCTTATAATGCCCTACAGAAACGTATCTATTGACATTAAGTACGGCATCGGCATGTGTTTTTTAAATACTAAAAATTGACCAATCACTATTTGTGCAGCTTTTGCATACATCTGTAATAGCTTAGGCCCACTCCCATTTTAGAAGTGCTTTGGACACTAACAGCAGGATTCAGCCTCCTCGTTCGGTTACGTGAGGAGGAGTCAGACAGCTGAGCCTAATCCCCGCGGTGGTCCGCGCAGCCCGCTCCCCTTGCAGGCCGTGTAGCCCCATGTATCTTGCCCCAGCAGCCACGCAGACAGCACGGGGAGAGGTCCCCTGACAGCTAAGTTGCCACTCTTGCGCATGCACAGGATTAGCCTCTCTGCCAATTTAGCTATTATCTGTCTAATCCCCCTTTCTGAATAATCTCCTTCTTGCCATGCRTCTAAGTCTTATCCAAGCAACCTAATCATGCTAGAGTCAAAACCAGTTCACCCCGAAGATCCGTTTGGAAGCTCTGAGACTGGAAATGAGTCTTGGTGTAAGTGACACCTAACTTCTCCTGGGCTAGCAGATAGTGCGTGTGGAGCCGTGGGGGTGACGAGTTGCTTTGTGAAGGCAGGTGTTAGAGCAGATTAGACACGGGTGCGTTTGAATACTGAGTTCAGGCGGGACGTGAGGTGACAGGCAAAGATTAGGGGGAATTGTGGCAGGTAAACGTGGAATAGGCAGGGCACAAGAAGCCTCTGTGGTAGCAGAAGGCCAGAAGAGCAGTGAGAAGGCAGAAGACAGGCTTGGACAGTAAACTGTCTCATTTGCACTGAGTCACRGGATCAGATCCGTGAAGGGATTAGTGTCCAGACTGAAAAATCTCACCTATGTTTTGTGTGCCTTGGCCTTCCAGCCTTAGCTTCACAGGGTTACGGTATCAGAGAGATTTTAGGGTTAAAACCAGGCAGCGCTTGTGCCTATTGCTTGCCTTCATGCCCAGGTGAGCTCTGTCCCTTGACATTTCTGATCAATGGCTCCTCCAAACATATTTGCTAGTTAGTACATATGAGTCAGCCAATGTATGGCCTTCAGGATGCTGGAGAAATTTATAGAGCTAATCTGCAAACAACTGTGGGGAGGGGAGCTTATTAATGAGCTCAAGTAATGGGAATGTGTAGGAGTTACAGAAAACTGTACTCCAAGACAACACCCTCACCTTCCCCTGTGGGCAGCAGACCCGTGCTAGGAAGAAAACACAGGCAATAATTCACTGATGTCTGACCTAAAATACCAGATTTTATACCTGTTGTGAGTCTRGCCTCTCCCAGTACTTCAGTGTGAAGCCTTCTCCAACACCAGCTCTTTGGCAGCTCCTTTCTTCTTTTTCAGCTGTCCTCCGTTTCTTCCCTCAAGCCTTYTAGCAGCAACGTAAGTGCTGCATCAGGTGCCTTTTCACTGGCTTGATGCACAGTGGCTTAATCAAAGCAAATCACTCCCTTGTGTCTCCTCACCAGAAGTGGTGCCTAATTTCCTCTCRCTCTCCAGAGGTACCTCAGACCCTTGCAGAATCAGGAAAAAAAAAAAAAAGACTTTAGGAAATTCACACAGGAACCCAATTCATGGTAGACTAGATTTTCGGCAACGTCATGGCCATGGCGTAAGAAGGCCCTGAAAAGGCAATTCTGTCTTTGGTGAGCCTGAATCCTGCATAAATATAGTCGTATCCTGAAATCTCGGCAAGCTGATAGGATAAGAGAGGGAAACCTTTCTAGAGAAAGCGGGCTGAGTCAGAGCCGTGATGACATGACTGTCTGGGACTGTAGGCTGTGCAGTGGTTGAGGGCAGCAAGGCAGCTCACCCGGCTGAGCACTGTGGCACAAGGCTCAGTGCGTGCAGGGACTCACTAGAACGAAGGGAACATCTCTGGGCTCCCCGTTGTGAGACTGGTAAATTAGCCATCCATAAGGTAGCTGGGGATGTCCTGTCAGTACTTTCACAGAGGGTAAAACATCACTGATCTACAGGGAGCCTTAAACTAGAAATGTGAGTAAATAAGTAAATAAGTAAATAAGTAAATAAATAAATAAATAAATAAATAAATAGGAGTGTAAAGTGAGTAAGCTCTTTCTCCTAGTCATATGGTAGCCTAAATTGGATGTGAAAAAGAAATAGAACAGTCAAATGAAAAGCAGAAGACTGTTTGTGCCTGCCCTTTGGTGGTCGCTGGTCATTCCTATATAGACAGTAGATGACCTCCTCCAGATCTCTGCTTTCTAGTATGTGAGTGCAGGTCTACGCCTTCCTGAGCCATAATTTGGGACCTTGGTCTTCAACCACACAACCTCTTTGCTCCTAAAGCTTTGAGGAGATGAGCAATGTCTTAGGAACAGGGACTGGCTAGAAGAAATTTTACCTGGCAAAGTTCTGCTTCAGCATATCAGGGTACCAAAATGAAATTGTGCCCTTTAAGTGATGGTCCGGCCTCCTGCCATAATTCTCTTTGGAATAGAAGGAAAGCTGTTTGAATAGGATTTCTCTATAGGTGGAACTCAGCTGAGTAATTTGGAGATATCTTTAAAGGTTCTCTGGATGGCCAGCTTGGGGAAGATGTATCTGAACGTAGAATTTATATCTACTAGAGGATTTAGAATCCAAACTGTCATGATAAATCGCTGAAGCCAAAACGTGTATCCTAATGGTCCAGCTAAAAGTCTTCATAGGCCCCATAAAACATGGATGTATGTGTCTGGACATATAGACCTTCCTACCAGAAATGCCAACACCTACTTGCTGGGCACAGCTGAGAGCTACAAGTTCAGCACTTCTGTGTCTATCAGAGAAGTCTTCAGAACCTGATCCAGTCAATGAATTTGGAGTCTGATAATGTTTTGAGATGTGTATGTCATGGCCATGTCCTGTTTCTATCCAAAAAGAGTGATTATAGCACTCATCTGGGACACAGGGAGAGAGGCCACTTGAGACAGCGTTTGACCAGCCCATCGATAATAAAGGCTAGAACGTTACTATTTACTTTCTTACATATTAGCTTTGCAGGAGGCACCATATATCCAAAAGCACCCTGGAGCATTTCACGGCGTCTCTGAAGGAAAAGTCCAAAGCATAGGTTTTACTTCAGCTCCAGCTACTGACAGGCCAGTGAGTTTATGAGAGTGTGACTGTTTTAGAGCAAGAACTCACAAGTACAGCAGTTTATCACTTCAAACCATCACCCCCCCTCCCCAATCAAGACAGCTTTATCATTAAAATTTCCTCATATCACGGAACGTCTGTGGGACTCCTTAGGCTTCTAAGTACAGGAGTTAACTCTGAAAACCGAGCACAACCCTTTGCAGTCCTTTGACTAAATTTTGATATCTGAGGTGCAGCACTGTACATGAACAAACTAGATTTCTGTTACATAAAGACTGCCATAGTTTTATTTGACTAGCGTATCAGTTAGGTTCCTAAGAGTAGTTACAATAGAATCAAGTTACAATGTCAGTGTGATAAAAGGTATCACATCATTACTTTGTCCTTTTTACCTTATTCATTCACAGATTGAAGTTTCCCGGATTTCTGTCAAAAGAATTGGTCTTTTAAGAATAGAAAAGACTAATGTCATCTTTATACAGTTTGGTAATTCATCTTGAGTAGCCCAAAGATTAACAATATCAGTGATAATTGAGTCAAAGGCGTCTATGGAGTACACTAACAACAAAATAGACCGTGGAACAAAAGACGAGTAATTCAGCAGGACACAACTGCTGAATAATCATTTTAACCTCCCTAAGGGTCATGATGGGGAATAAAATAAATAAAAAATGAATGGGTTTAAAGAAAGGAGGAGAGAAGAAACAACAATGTACTCAGAGGGAACTCGGCCATTTTGAAGAAATATGTGTGCAGAACAGAAATCGTACAGCTGTTAACAAGACAGAAAAATCAATTTTACACCATATAAAGGGATACACTTACATCATTATGATTATGTTGGGAAAGGATTAGAATTTCACTTTCTTCAAAGCATTCTTGCAATGTGTCATATGATTCTTCCTTATCTGATGATCATGACGATGCATAAAGAATAGCACCTCTCAAGCATCACTCTATTCAGTAACAGACCACCTTGTCTCCCTGAGCTCCCTGCCTGCCAGATCTCATGTCTTTGTTTTCCATAGGTAAATTTAATTAAAACAGCAGAAGTGGAGCTATAATGGTTCACAAACAGTAGTAGTAACTGAAGGGAAAAAAAGAGGGGGGGAGAAGAGTAGAAAATGCATGTATATTCAGAAGCTCAGTAGCATTTGATATCCAGATCAATCCCAGTATTGGCATAGGAAAGTAGCATAGAAGAAAGCAAAACCTAAACAGCTGAATTCAAATGTTGGTGGCATAGGACGTGGATAACAAGGGACACTTCACTAAAATGTACATTGAGTTTCCACTGTAGAAAATACAGTTGTTTTGGAAATGAGCATGTTAAGGAGTTATCTACTCACTCTTTCTCTAAATATATTTTAAAATGTATCATCCTGATTTGGGTACAGTTACAAAATGGGCTTGCACCCATGGAAGAATGGGGTCAGCCAATGTCCACAAGTAAATCCATCCTATCTGCCTGGACTGGAGCACTTCCATTTCACCCAGTTTCAACCTTTTCTAGTTCCCAGCTACACCATCCCTGCTTGCCCAGAAAGGAACCAAGCAGCGTGAATCCTGCCTCTACAGCCAACTGCCTGAGACCGTGGAAGATACAGAGGTGGCAGGTGGGGATGTCTCTCCCATCAAGATTCTCCAGGATATACTTGATGGCTTTAGCATAGCGTCTCAGTGACTGCATTAGCTGAAGAAAACTCCGGGGATGTAATACAGAGCCAGGGATCCAGCAGTTTGATGCTTCATGAGTTACAAACTCTACTTCGAATTGTAACCGGCAACACAGAGAAAGCAAACTCGAGCAGAGGGCATTCTGCCTAGGAGTGTGAGTGTGGCAGGGGACAGCCACATTCTCCATCAGCGGCGCTTCTCCTGGCTAGGCTCCAGTACTGCCTGGGTATAGCTAACTGCAGCGAGGTGTGTGCTAGGAGAAATACCTCTACCTCTGCCCGAGCACTGGCAAAGCCAGATGAAGTGTGTGTGTGGTTTGCTACCTCAGATCTCCACCAGTACTATTTTCCTCCAGGATGGATGTTAGCCTCTCTCCCCGTGCTCTGATGCGGACGTGGGGAACTGCAGGAGCTCGTGTGGTGTGTCCATTGGCCTRTTGACTGACTGAACAAGGAGAGGCAGCTGCTATGCAAGTTGCCTATGGCTTTTGAAGTCTACCCTGCCACGCTCGCTCAGGCGCCCCTCTGGCAGGGCTTGCTCCCAGCTGCCGCTCTGAGGCAGATCTGCCTACACTGAAGTCGCAAGTCTCTTCCCCATCTCAAATTTCGAGCACAGAAAAGTTGGTTTTACCTGGTTAAAACCTTGATACAATAATAAAAAAAAATATAAAATATTTTATATATTTATATACTATATATATATATTTAAAAACAAAACAAACAAACAAAAAACCTCCAAGGGTGGGAAAAAACCAGAATGAGCTGCTTCCCAGTCAGTTGTCTCTCTATGTACCGTGGAGGGAGYTCCCTCCTTCCAGCCTGCCACGCAGAGAGCTTGGCAGCTCACCACCCTTCTCCCTGCCTGCKGGATGTGTGTTCCATCACCTCTGAGTCATGACTGTCTGCTGCCCGATCTTTCCTTCACCCTCTTAGTTGCTCCAAGCTTGGAGACCCACGACTCCACTTGCCTGCCACTCCTACCGTCTCTTCCCTGAGCCTGCTCAGTAGCTCTTCAAGAGAAGCACTTGCCCCAGTGCATCCACCCTGCTTACTGAAGAAATGAAGGCATCTTACCACAAAACGATCAAACATGCTCTATCTGCCCCTGTTACAGCAACAGCTGAGTCTAGCAGTAGGGCTGAAAGGATGATTTTTTGAGACCAGAATACAGACAAATGTAAAGTGTTCCTATTATGCCTGCAAGAGGGCTCTGTTTCGCCAAGATGTACTTCAGGTGTTCAGAATGAGCTCGTCATTTTTTTTGCACTGCTCTAACTTGCAATAGGTCAACGTTAACAAGAAGTTTTAAAAAAAGCAAGATATGTATATTATGTATTACTCACGGTGTCTTCATTATCTGTAGCCACTGTATAAAAAGAGACTTTTTTTCCTAAAAGTCTAACAGTCCAGAGAGCTCTACTTCAGTTCTTTATATCACCATTCCATTTCCTTTCCTTCCTCCTCTTCTTTTGTGTCCTCTTGTCCATCTTTCTTCTCTTCTGCTTACTTAATTCCAAGCTGTGGTGAGTTACTTGGCAGGGCTGCTTATACCAGTTGATTGCAATTATTGCCTCCAGATTTTGCTATTACTTTAAACAAACATTTCTAATAATTGTGGAAAAAGAATCTCCCCTCCAGATTCCTACATACAACACACAGATTAACTCCAGGAGAAATACATAATATGGATATATTCCTCTAGGAGGAATCTGAACTTCAAACTTGGGCAGAAGTTACTACAAATTTTGTTTTAGAACAGAGATCCATCCATCAAATATGAGGTTAATTATAGTAAGTGTGTATTATTTAAAGGTGTTTATTAGAAGAAAAATGGTGAAAAACCTACACCACTCAGCTGAATGTTAGGAATAGAAAACAGTACAGTATCCGGTCTCTACACAATAAAACCAGCAATATGATAGGTGCTTGATAATTCTCTGAAGACAAATCAYTTATGCTGCAGCTAATTCTTCAGCAATATATACCATGAGCCGTAAAGTTCAAGGGTACAAAATAACAGGCAAAGGACCTGCTTGTTGGGATAATGACAGCAAAAGTCAAATAAAAGCAGTGAAAAGTTTTATCTCAAGTTAATGAACTGGCATACAGATGTTCTAAAAACAGAAATAATAAAAAAAGTCTATAAAAAACACTGGCAGAGCCCTCAGTCCTTTTGTGACACCCTGATCTTGAAGACAATAGCACCTCAGTTGGAAATGCTGAAAAGTCCCGTCTCCCTCTTGCTGTGCAGGGTTATGGGCCTTTTTTGGCTCTCTGATATCCTATTAAGGTCTTGTTCTTTTACTAGGTGCCTAATCTGGCACAGTACAACATAGCTCAAGGATCCCAATGCAGTAAGCAAATTCCAAACTTTCCAGTTCATGAATGGGATATCAACAGTTTCCCTAGCCATGCCAGAATCTTAGCAGCTAAGATCTGCTTTTAGCTCTTATTTAATTAGTGAAACTTTCCTTTGACTCTTTGATGTGCGGCAAATAAGACAATTCATTTGAAGCATTTGAGTGAAACTTTGTATTTTAACTTTCTGAATAATAGTAAAAAAAAAAATAAAATCAATGKTAAGAGATTTGTACCAATATCTCGGGTCTCCAAAGACATAACCCCAGAAGCAGTCAGGAGGTTTGACTGGCAGTCACCTCCGCAGAAATTGGGAAGAATGCTTAATGCTCCAGCAATCRCAATCCCATCGCTATCACAAAAACATAAGCTTGAAGAGCGGACAACTCTGAGGTATTGGCATAAGAGTCTTTCAGTTCTGTATTATTTAGTGTAGTGTTGCAGTGTTCTGCTATTTTTGTTTTCATTTGAACASTCATTATAATGATTTGAAGTAAGCTTTAAATCTTCAAAGGTTTTTCTCTCAGAAATGAGCACTTTCTCATTTTAAAAGCTTGGTTCCTCAGGAGATCGCAGCTGAATTGAGAACTGAGAGGAGCAGTCTCACCGGACTAGAGATAGAGTCAAGGAAGATTTCTAGTCATTTCTGTAATGCGTTGTCCTCTTGAAACAAAATACAGTTGATATGTATTTGTGATCATTTTAAAGCCATAGTAGAACCACAGGCCCATTTAAAGATGCTCATTTAGATATGCAGCTAATTGACTTTCAAATGATCACACCTCTTAATAGTGGGCATGAAAAACGCAGAGAAATTGTTGAACATATTATAGTTCCCAAGTCAAACCTGCAAAAGTCTACATATTTTAGGTTTCAAGAGCATTCTACGTTTCTCAGTCCAACGGGCTGTGTTCAGGGTAGTGAATGAGTAAACCAAACTCTTCATTGACTTTTTTGCTAGGCAAAAACGGAAGATAAACTGATTTTGTTAAATGTTGGTATACTGCAAGATCGAGCATCTCCAAAGAGATTTCCAGCAGAGCCTGTTGCCTTACTAATTTGCACACCAGGCTTTTCTTTTTCTTGATTGAAACCTTAGTAAGGAATGGCTTAAACCTTGGGGGTTGCCAGGCATAACTCAGGGCCAGCATGTACCAAATATGCCACAGCATGACGTCTTTAGTTGTCATACAGCACACTGTGTGTAAGCAATTGGCAAGCCTCTTCTCCCCCTACCTCCCAGGACTTTTGTTATTGAATTGCGACACAGTGCATCTTAGCCTAATTGAACTCATTACTTAAGGGAGTGCTCTGTCTACACAAGTGTTCAGGAAATACTATTCCTGAAGATCTTACTCTTATGCTTGAACAAGAATGGGCTAGATACCAAAACTAGATAAAACAATGAATAAAAAATGAATAAACAAGTCCTAAAAGATGTTCTGCCACCTTCGCTGAATTTAAAGAACCCCCTCAGAAAGCTTCCAAGGAGGGATTCCCTCTCAAAAGGGTGGGCTGGTGGGATAAGCCCGGCTTCCTAAGAGCATGAGAAGTGGAACACAAAATTAYGTAAGACAAGTTCCTAACAAGACAACAGGCTCTAAAAAAGAGCAGTCTGGTAAAAATTAATTCCAAAGACTCTAGGAGTGGTTGCAGCAGAAAACAACTGTGCAGACATAGTAGAGACTGTGCAGGTGTAGTACAACCAAGGGCCTTTGCCATCCTGGGGGGCTGGGACAGGAGGTCAAGTGGCCCCCAGGTCCTTCCTGCACAACCTTGGTGCAGGTGACCGACATGCGGCCACCCTATGGGATTGGCTGTGTTGGCCAAGGGCCAGTCCCAATGGACACATGGGAGGTAACTACCTCTTCAAAGGGACAGGAGGATTTTGAGTGGTCTGGCTGCAACCTCTGCTGGGCCAGGAGGCCTCCAGAAGGRACCCCAGCCCATTCTGCCGACTAGGATAGAGGAACCCAGAGTGACAGTTTGGCTCTGACAGGTCACCCCTAATCTTAAGGGAGAAAGCACACCAAGGGGTTCACAGTCTAAGAAAAAGGCAAGCAACCTTGCACTGGGGAAAAAAGCAATGTCTTACTCACGCTGGCCTTTCCATACTGTTACATCAATGTAAATCAGGAGCGATTCTGTAGAAATTTGAATAATACCTGTGCTGGGTGAAGGAGATTAGAATAAAGCCTTTTATAGCCCTTAATATTAGCTAAGGGCCATTTTCATTCCTATTTTGGAGCCTTGTGATAAGCTGTAGAAATATTGAAACATTCTGCGTTTTTTCCGAGACCCTGGAGCAGGGGCAAACTGGGAATATGTTTGGGATTTTTCACAAGCACTGAMATTCATTAGACAGTTTGGTTTCTAGAGTTCCTGTCTTGGCAATGAACTTTTTAAATCAGGGCAGGTGTTTCCTGAGCCCATGAGAAACGCTGACTAGTAACTGCAACTGATGGCACAGAGTGTAGCTCTCCCCAGGAGCTCTTGCTAACTTATGGACACCCTTAGGAAAACAAAAGAAAAAAAGCTCATGATTATTCAGGGAATTTTTTGAGTTTGTTGCTTAGTCGTATGGCACTGTTTTTATTTTATACATATCTTTATTTTATACATACATATGTTTGTGCATATATATATGTTTTAAATTCCATGTCAGTGTCATAAACTCTTATATTTTCTACTAAGTGTCACTATTTTTAATGCTGTTACAGTACTTGTATTTGTGTTCTTTCTGTTTTGTATTTTAGTGACATCTGTATTGGCAGCTTTTTGTGCGCTACCTGGTCCTTTTATTGTGAGAAATCACATATAGCGCTGTGGATATAGAAGTAGGGAAGAAAAAAGCACAATTTAAAAACTAGTACACTCAGATCAATGCCTTTAGAGGAAATACTCACAAGCATACCAATTGGTTTTGATCAAAGATCTCTTTCCCTTAAAAAATGCTTACTTAAAAAGCATTGCAGAAAATTTTTGCAGTCATTTGAGACTTATTTCTGTCTCAGCACTTTGTACGAGTAGCTCCACTGAAATAAGAACCAAGTTTAACAACTTGCTTGTTGCATACAAAAA
>PTEX01000020.1:1235085-1240085 GCA_003342815.1 Eudromia elegans
CTTTAGGGAGCAGAGATAACACTACATGGTACCAAATACTAACCAAAAAGAAAGTCACACCAAAAATGACACAGATAAATAAAAAAACATTCAATTGCTGAAATACAGCAACATTAAGCCACCTCCCTTTTTTTTCCCCCCCCTCAATGCTTGGAAACACCCCTRACCACATTCACACTGTGGTAAAAAGATGTTATATTGTAGAGGTGTTACAGATATATAATGCTGTTTCTAGATAGATGGGTGTATCTATATATCTATCTCAACACCGTAGAAAACAGAGCTGTATAGTTCATTGCTCATTTCTGACCAGAAATGAACAACTAGTAAGTCTTCGAAACTCTTTTCACTCAATTACATGATGGCAGCAATAGTCCATCCTCTTACAGGAATGGTTTTTGTTGGAGAAGAAAGATTGTCCTATTTTTCAGCCTCAGCTGAGAAGACCTCACTGTCTGATTCTTTCTTCAGGGGCATAGAACTCCTCGTGCTGTTACCCGGCTACCCGCCGCGTGCCTCAAGCAATCCCGCCGGGCGGAAGTTCCTAGTGTCACACTTCGCCACGCTGGTAACGCGCAAAATGAGGTAGTACACAACGTGTTTACCGCTCAAGTTTTGATTGAGCCCCCGTCTCCTCAGCGTGCCCGGCCTAGCTTCTGAGGGGAACCGTTCCCTTTATTTACTCGGTGTAATTTGAACAATGCAATCAACATAAAATTATATTAGAGCAATCAGAGTACATTGTGCTTTGCAATAATCTGGGAAGATAATCAGCAAGGGTGGGGAATAAAGACAGAGTATTTTTACGTTGCTACGGCTCATGCTGCCCGAAATCCCTTATTTTGCTTGCARTGCTATTAGGCAGTCAGCATCTTTCTGACGGGTGTGTGTGAAAGACAACAGACTACTGAAAAATTAATGCTACACAATGTTCTCCTTAGTCTATCCTAGGCTTATATTAAWATTACACTCCATCCTAGGCTTGTATTAATATCACACTCCTCAGATAAATTTATTGGAATTGTTAGGGGTGGTCACGCTTTTAAATGAGCTTCACAGAAAAGTTAAATGAATCATTTCAATTTAAGTAATGGCAGGTCCCATTTTTCCTAAGGATCTGACAGTAYTCTGTGGCTTTTCTACTTATTTAATAGAGATCTGTCATTGTTTGACCTTAAAACAAAACGAGAAACTGTAACAGAGGGTTTCCCCATATTCCTCAAGTGAAAGCACTATTTATAAAATAGTTTACATCTTTGTTCAGTTTCAAATTATAGACAAACCTCCCTAATACAAAATACTAAAAGTGCAATAGTATAAATTAAGAGTTTGCAACCACGTTATACAAACATTACTTTTTTATTGTACAGCTTTGATAACATGAAGTACTTACTCACAACTGTTTATAATGTTGTGAATAATTTATGGTTCTAAGGTTTGTCTGTAACTTGYTCTCCAATCATTGAGCTAAAGTCCACACTACATTTTTTTTTTTTCCATTTAATAGAACAACTGTCCACATAGCAGCTACAAATACTTAAATAAAAAAAGGTTTGTTACTGACAGGTACTTGCACATGAAAAGCATGCTATCTTTCCCAATAAAACTTCACAATTTTGCCTGCATTGAAATAAACCACTTACAGTAAAACAAAACTTGCTTAAAAAAAAAAAAAAATTAAAAAAAAAAAAATCACACAGCCAGATGTATTTTGCAGTACAAAAGCTTCATTTAAGTTTGGGGCTAGTATATTGTCTGTTACCCGCATAATCTTAACATTATAAATACTACAGACAAGGATACTGTAATAATACACAGCATTGGGGTACTAAATCACTTATTTAAGATTAAGATTCCTAAAAACATAGTCCAGGTTGCTAACTAATTTGAACAAAACCAGCAAATAAGTGTGACAGATTGCCGTAATGAAGCCCCCTTTCTCAGCTGAGAGTAAGTTTTGTAAGAAGCAAAGTGGACATAGTCTAGCCTCTTTTTGTTTCTAATGAAGTTATCCAATGATTTTTTTGTTTGTTTGTTTGTTTCTGTTAAATTAAAAGGTTTCAAAGTTCTCAGTAACAGTCAAATTCACTGTTGAAAGAAGTACCATGCAGATCTTGCAAGACAACTTTTCAGCAGCCACAAAGTTACGTATTTCTGCTATGGGTAAAACTGTAAAGGGAACCTATGCATTTAGGTCGGGAAACTAACGCTTAGCTTCAACAGCTGTACAGGAAACAGAACAAAAGTTGTGTTGAGTAGTGGTCCAACAGTTACTTGTAATGAATGCTTTTAATTTATGCCAATCTCTTTATTATCCTCAATAAATCTGGTGAATGGACGACTGGCTCCAGTTTCAGAACTTGCTTTGTCCAAACCAACAATGGGAGGGCTGCTGCCAGTGCGAGCTTTGTCCATGCCACTGGTAATGTTACTTAAAGGCGGGATCGCACCTCCGCCTAAACTTACTGGGAGCTGGGGAATGCCTCCGTTCTGTATGACAGAAATCTCATTGTTCTTCATAGCAAGTCCATTAGTGATAGCTGCAGCATATTGGTTCCAAAAATTGGGGTCAACATTCATGGCCCGAGCTGCCAAATCCTTCTGGAACATTTCGGAGAACTTGAGAGCGTCGCCACCGAGCAAAGCCATGGGGTTTTCCACGGAGAGCCGCCGACCGCGTCTTGCAGGGGCGTTATTCCACATGTGAGTTCCCATGTGAACCTGCAGAGGAAAGAGGGACAAGAAACACCTCCAAATTAGGCCCCTCCAGGAAGACCGCTCACCTCAACATCCTGCTACTTACAGCATTGCCTTTAGTATTTTCCTCTCCAAAATGTCTTTCAATTCACATTGAAAACAACAAACTCTGGTAGTTCTAATGCCCAGTCAACCTATACAGAAAAGGTCTTTGTTCTAAGTTTTCAATGTGCATTTGTATCTTCTTAGGGAAAAGAAATACAGCACTGCAACAATACAGAGTATGTGTCCTCTTAGCTTAGTAAACCTCATATGAGAACTGGAAGTTCTCATATTCTGCAGAGTACCAAGCACATTAGTTGTTTGAGGAGACGCACATTTCCTCTGCCCTTCCCTTTTTTACAGCTTGCCTGTTTTCTCAATACTTAGCTCATAGCACAAACATCAATTTTGCTAAAAGATCTAAAGAAAAGCTTCAGGACACTGAAAAATGTATTCCCTTTGCTGTGTCTCCATGGTTATATAGACTTTGGGAATAAGAGGCATCACTCCTGTAGTAACTCACTATAAATCAGTGTGAAACAGCTTTCCAGTGTGCACTGCTTGCAAAGCAGAACAGCAAATGGGATTTTGCAAGACTGGCACCCAAAGAGGCAAGAGAGTTCTGTGTTTGTGGTTTATAGGGAGCCTATTCTGCACCTCCGCTCCTCCTGCCAGGATGGGTCTGTATATCATCTTCAGTAGGGAAGTGTTCATACGCGTGTGTGCAAACACACGTGGAGCCAGTTTTTGAGCACGCAACATCGTGCACCTACTTTCCAGCTCCCATCTTTAGCCCAGCGGAAGCGCAATAAACACCACCATGACAAGYAAGTATCTCTTCCAATCTCCCTTCTCTCCTGGCTTTGGGGCGAGCAATATTAAAACCTGCAAAGCTCAAACACAGTGCCTTTAAACCTCCCAAGCCTTCACAGTTTCATGTGGCCTCTTACCTTAAGATTCCCCTTTGTGGTAAAAGCTCTACCACAGATTGTGCAACCAAACGGTTTTTCACCGGTATGGGTGCGTTCATGTATCTGCAGTGCACTTGCTGAGGAGAAGGTCTTCCCGCACGACTGGCAGTTGTGCTGCTTGGGAGTCCGGCGTGGGGGGGGTGCCAGCATGGGGGTGATTCCCGGACTCATCACTGTCTGTGGTGCAGCAGGAACCTGGATTCCAGCTGGAAGCGAGGGGACCTCACCCAAAGAGATCGGCTTGCTGTGACCATTCACTTCCATTTTGATCATGGTAGGCGCTGTACTGGTGACCAGGCTAGGAGTACTTTGGCTGGGACCTAGAGTAAAGTTGGGTTCAAATAACTGAGAAGGCAGCTCTTTTAATTTGTGCGTCAGTAAGTGCTGTTTTAAATTACCCATAGTGGAACACCCACGATTGCAGACTGTACAAATAAATGGACGTTCTTTAGTATGGCTGCGGTAGTGAATTTCCAATGCACTCTTACAAGCAAAAGGCTTGCCACAGATATTACAAACAGTACTTTTAAACTTACCACGTTCTCTGTTCAGGAACAGCAGGCTAAAAGGAGCCTCCTCTTTGATGACYGGTCTTCCCGGGTTGGTGGATGTCAGATCTAGTGCACCTCCATTTTCAGTTGTGGGTGGTGGACTGTCTGGTTTTTCTGTCTTTAATTGTATTTCTGGCGGTTCTTCCTGGTTGCTAAGACCTGGGGACTTTGATCGGAAACTTTCGCTATTGCTATTTACAGGAGACAAAGCTTGCATGGAGGAAGAAGATTCTGACATTGCAGGGCTGCCTGCACTCTGGCTTTCGAGATCGCCAACGGCCGACGAGGAGTCRTTGCTCAAATGGTCGCTTTCCCCTGATCCATTCTCCATGGATTTTAAACTGGTCAGCTGCTGACAGTTCATGACAGAGTCAATCATTTTCATTTGATTCTCTAAAGCAGCAATACTAGAAATCACAGAAGGTGGTGAAGAAGGACACGACCCCGAGTAAGAAATAAGGGGTTTGGACGAGTCGCTTGCTGTGTCCTTTAACTCTGGGTCCTCTTCCATGGAATTCTCATCAATATCATCATCAAAGTTGCTCAACGTGTCGACGTTCTTCTCATCGTAGGCAAGTTCCGAGTCCATGGCATCTTGGAAGCCCTCTGGTAGCGGCGTGTTTGGAATTTGCCCCCCCATATGCATACGAATATGCTGCTGAAGAACAACGGCATTTGTAAATTTCTTCTGACAAATGGGACACGAGTGCTGTACCCTAAGTGGTGGCTTCGCTCGATG
>PTEX01000020.1:1245085-1344569 GCA_003342815.1 Eudromia elegans
TTGGGTTAAGATCTATAACACGCAGCTCTTGCTAGACAACAACAGGCTAATCCTTGCCGGAAATGATTCTGGGCTGCAAAAATATCACAAAAGACAACCTGATTCACTGCAGAAAAAGAGCAGGAGCATCACCGAGCAGGCCRGCACCCTTAAACACACGGTGCAAAATCCAAAGCTCACAAACACGAGCTGCTTTAGCAGCCTCTAGCAGCATTTGCAGCGAGTGCTCCGGCTCTCGCGGAGCGTGCAGCACCCAGCTCCTGCCTCTCCCAGGGCCCTGCAGGACTAAGGCAACTCAAACAAGGCTTTATTTACATTACAGATTTACATTTTCACTCTCTGGGAGCCCAGTTCCCTGGTCCTTGTTCAGAGCCTGCTGAGTTTCGTGCTCGCTAGCATGGGTGCCGCAGGAGGCCGTCCCATCCCGCGCGGGCCTCCCACCAGCGCTTACACCAAGGCTTACACCAGGGCTTACACCCAAAGTTTGGAGGGACGAGCAGGAGCTGCTGCCAATYATCATTACTGCCATCATTTGGTGTGGCAACAAAGGAGGAGTGCTCCTACAAGAAGCCCTGAACCGGGCAGCTCCTCCTCTCGTTTTTAATCGCTAGCTGGCCATCYTTTGGCTTAAGGAGAGCTTTCTACAGGTAAACCTGGTGCAAAAGGGTGAAGCGAGCTGTGGCCAGCACTGGGTCCTCTAGGCTGCAACAAGCGGCTCAGATTCCTGGACGCTAATTTTTTGGGGCACAGTAAACACCAAGCCCAAACATTACTGGCTACACCTCACAATTTCTGTGGGTCCATCCAGGACATGAGCTTCCTGGTGCAGAAAATAAACCGCCAGGAGATAGCAGTGTGGACCTCCTCAGTCTTTTCAGCCAGYAAATATAATGTAACACATTAATGCAAAGACCATCAAAGCAGTGCAAAATATAATTTGTGAAGTAAATAGTACAAATGGTCTAAGGCAGTAGAGGTATTTCTTAGGGCTCAGCTCGCACCAAACCTAAGGATGAGTTGCGAGCTGTATCAGGYGCGCACCCAGACTAACAGGGGACCCACGGCACTGATTTCTTAATACCACCCTCTACTCCTCCTTCGCCCAAAACCTAAAAATACASAGAATACTTTTCAAACGACAAATCCAAGTATATCCATCTCATCATCCATCTTGAAATATCCAAAAGCTGCTTCTAAAAATAATTTCAGAGGACAATATTATTGTGGTTTTTTTTCATCCAAGATAACTCCGAAGAAAATACGAGAACCTCACAAATATCTTCCATTTGGGATCAAATATTTGGGTAAGTTTGGRTAGTCCAATGAGTTAATCTCTCTCAAAATCTTCACTTTTCTGTACTGAGAAGCAAGCAGGTGACTCAGGGAGGAAGCTCTGCTTTGCCACGGATGACGATGCCTTCYCTGCGCAGCGTTCCCCAGGACCATGGGGATGCTTCACCTAACCAGAGGCTACGGGTCCCATCCAATAACCCAGACTCAGATGAGTAACCTCCACAACACTGAAATTAACAGCATCGTGAGAGTGCGAGATGGTCCTGCAATCAGCAGCCTGCGTGAGCTAGCRCCGAACACACACTCTGCTGAGGGAGAGGCAAGCCACTGAAAATACTGGCAAATATTGAAAACACTGCAAAATACAGGCAAAAAAAAGTTTAAGAAAGGAAATTTGCCCCCAAATTTCACAAATGTGTTTAACAGACTTACATCACTAGTTATAAATATGARGCACTGAAGCAATACACTGTATTATTGCATTTGAAGCAAAAGTCCTCATTTCCATCAGCAAGGAAGAAAGCTTAAAAGCAGATGCCTCTGGCCCCTGTTAAATCATTTTTTGTTGTTTGCTAGATTTTAGCTCTTTATGAATGACAAAAAGCCGCAGAAGGATTTACCATGACTGAAGATTATTAAAAAAAAAAAATTGAAGTTGTTAAAATGTTAAGCCAAAAGTCAAATTTTAGTTTTAACTTATATTTTCTACAGAAAAAAAGTAGTGTTTTTTCTACGCTTGCTTTTAAATTTTTTTTTTTGCTTTAATTTTCTCATATACTGAGAAGTGATTACATCCATTAACTAGCAAAGGATTTTATCATTTTGTTTCTCTTCAGAAAAAAAATGCAACCCTTTTAATTATTACAGTGAAGATGTGYTGCAGTAAAATTTTCGAGGACTTGTGGGGAATTAATCGAGGAGTTGCTTAATCTCATAGACATGGCTGAATTTTGTGGTTCTTACTTACACAAAAGACGTTGAACGCGAGTTTTGTCAAGCAGTCAGGATCTCTGCCACTAATAACCTCTCAGTTGTTGTTTTTCTCCCTCATTAGCAGTCTAACAGCTAACAGGGTAATCTGAAGCTGCTATGGGATGCAAGATGAATTACTGCACGTAAAGATCGCCCTGCGAAAACAGGTGAAAAACTGCAGGCACCACCTTTCAGCAGGTGCACAGGGCCAGGTCCTAGGCAGGAGGCAGCAGCACCAGCAGACCTCATGTGGCATCAGTGGGGTCTGGCCGTAAAAACCATCTGAAAAAAATTCAAACTAAGGTCTCTGGAGAAAGTCACTTTGGTACCGCGACCCCTCAGAGGTGCTCGGGTGCCCTGCGACTCCACACAGGAGGTACCAGGCGCTGGGATTGGGGGGGGAATTTTGCTTCGCCGGTGCCACTGAGCGTGTCCATCAAGGCGGCTCGTCTAGAGCAACACGTATCTACGAGAAGCTGCCTTCTCACGCTCACGGGAGAAAGAGGGAAAAAGAAAGAGAGCAAGGAGGGGAGTGCACTGATTCCTTTTGTTACTGTCAGAAAACGTGTAAAGTCAAAAATATATACATTGCCGTAGCTGTTGACTACATACACATAGGACTTGTGAACGTTTTGCTAGCGTTGCTACTGAAGGGGTATTTTCCTCTCTTCTATGTAAGAGGAATACCTTTTGCTGGATGTGCAGGGAGAAATATAATAAACAGACTCTTCAGAAATATTGCCCTTTRCTTCTCTGAAGAGGATTTAAATGAAACGTTACATTCTCATCAGCCTAGCTGCTAAAACATATACTGTTTATTAAATGCCACCTTCCTYAGGGCCAACTGCTTACAGTGTGGAAGGAGCCAAAACGGATTCTGCTCGGTTCTACCTTTGCTCCTAGGTCTGTTTTGTTTTGCCTTAAATTGAAGCACTTCCCGTTTTACATGTAAATGACTCGTAAAGCACCTTTCCAACTACACTAAGTAAGCTGACAGTCTGCAGCAACGCTCCCTGGCAATCCTGTATTTTGGCACGTTTTGTGACAAAACTTACTATCAGAGGAGCCTCAAAGCATGCATGGTTCCTAAAAATACTTGCATAAATTCATGCAAGAGACTCTTTTCCAGGATTTAATCTACTTCAAATCACTAATACCTTTCTGAAGTATTCAAACCAAAGAAGTTACTCACAAAGAAACCCAACAAATATCTCGGTAACAATATTTTCCTCCGACTTTTTTTTAGATCACATGCAATAGCACAAATGAAAGGATGGAAAAATGYGGCATGGATTGTAATTTCTAGCTGTTGCAGTCCTTCCAACCTGCATAACCTGGAATGAATGAATATTTTCTAAACATAGGAATTTCTTTCAAGAAGAAACAGAAGAATTGGGTTTTTTTCCCACTAAGAAGCAAGATGTGAAGCAAGAAACCTCAGGAAAAGCAAAAGGGGGAAAAAAAAGAAAGAAAAATCACAGCAGTTAATATGAGCAAACATGCCTGCTGACTATGAGCATAGACGTAAGAACTTCTTGCGTTCAAATTTGATAACCATCTTGAAGTGCAGCTCATAGCATTTCTTGTATTTTTAAGCCAGCAATAGTATGAATAAAGCTTTGAGCACAGCACMCAGATTCAAAACAACTATTTGCTATTTCTACCACCAGAATATACAAAATTATCTTTCTCCAGGAGCAATCTAAATAGAATAAAATATAATATAAAAACTAAGCATAATTTTGTTTTCAAAATTATCTTCATTTTGAAACAGTAGACTTATAACAAGGTATTGATCCTTCAGAAGAACAGTATTACTCTTTAGCTTCATCGTCTCTTATAATTGACGGAGCTTTTAAAGAAAGTTTTCTTAAATTGTTAGAACACGTTTATTTTCTTGCAAATTAATTCTTTTTAACTCTTTACGATAGCTTTGAATCCCATAAAGAAAGATGAATTATCACATACTGAGCCCAAGCTGTGAAACAGGAGGAGACAAATAGAGACCCCTACTGTGTTTAACAATGTAGAAGAAATTCCAGACTCAATAGAAAAATTTTCTGTCCTTTTTCTCAGACCACAAAAGCTGTCAACACGGCTTCGAACAGTGGAGGGCACTCGTGCTATGCAAAAATTTGCGCTGACCSGGCACACTCGGGTTTGATCCGCTCGGGAGCCTAAATCTCGGAATTTGTTAAGTAACAGCCACCTGTGGCACCGTCACCGAGCGCCTCCCGCTTGAAGCGGGAGCCCCGGCTACCCGCAGCGCGGCCGCCTTGGTGCGCGCCTGCGGGCGGGCGGCCGAGGCAGCGCCCACAGGCCGCGGTGGGTGTCTGTGCAAGACACGTCGGCGCCCAGATGTGCGCTGCGCGTCCCCAGACCGCGCCGCGGCTCCTCGGTGGGCGGGCGGCCGGGACACGTACGCGTTGGTTCTGGACCGTCTAACTCTGCGTACAAATAGGTTCGTGTTTGTGGAAACTAAAGTTTTTGTGGAACATGCTGAGTTTGWCTGGGAATACTAAAATTCCAGGTTGGCATTTCGAACAGCTGATGGGGAAGAGACGTTAAAAAGGAAAAAGCAACTAGAAGATTGCAACAGAGCACCGGGTTTCACTCAGCTTTGCTATTTCAAAAAGCACAGACTCCAGCACAYCTTTAACTACTTAATTTCCACCCTGCAAAATAAAAGCTCTCTGGACACTGGGACAAATGTGGATTGACCTAAGAGACATCCGTGTGAGGGCCCAATCCTGCATCTCCCAGGCACCGGGGGCCAAYGCAGGAGCTCCTTGGGGAGCAAGAGCTGCTCTGCCCAGCTGCCCCCTCAGCGCTGCCCGGTCAAACTGGCCCTAAGGGATCACCAGACAGACCCGACTGAGCTCATCRTGTCCCAGGGCTGGGACCTCAGCACAGCACCAGTGAAAATAAATGGAAAAAAWTAAAATAGAACAGTCACACCCCTCCTCCGCTCCCCAAACTAACTAAATAAAAATCACCACGCGGAGCTACCTGACGGGCTCTGCCAAAGCACGGGGGATAAGAAGTCAGCTTCGATTAGCTGCAAGGAAGTGACCGCGGCACCTGCAGGGTTAATTAAGCCGCTCGAGCCGGGAGGTTTCACAAAAGCCAAAGAGAAAAACCCTTTTTTTCTCCCTTCCTGAAGGACTGTGAACACGGGTGCCGCGCGAGACGGGCGCTCGATAAGCTCCGTGGCACGCAGCAAACTCGCGGGGATCTCTAGTTAACACTCAAATTCAGTGTTAACACTTCAGAGAACAGCGGTAAGCCGGGCTGCCAAGGTCAACCGCACAGATGTACTAATTGTATTATGAGCTTGACATCTAGCGGCCACCCCTGGCAGGGCAAAGCAGGCAAAGGTTAAATCAGCAAGGCTTGTCAAAGCACTTCTAACTACCCACCCTCGGGGAGCCCCCGGCCTCGCCAGCCCACCTTGGCCCCAGCCGCCAGCGGCCTCCACTCACCGCCGGGCTCGAAAACAGGRGCTCGATGCCCGGGAAGGGCAGAAYGGGAAAGAAATAAAGGAAAAGACAGAGGAGCCCGCGTTAAGGGGAGGCAAAGCGCGAGTGTTTGGGGGAAAGGCTCCTTCGGAAGGGCCGAGCGTGCCAAGGAGCGAGCGGCGTTCGGGCGCGCTCGCCCTGCCCGCCGCGGCGGCAGCGACAGGACCCTCTCGGGAGGCCGCTCTCCTTCCCCTGCGCCATGTGGAACAAGCGCGTTTGACGCAGAAAGAAAATCCTCTCCACTGGTTTTCCCGTCAAGCGCGCGGGCAACGTTATTTTGTTATTCCTGGCTTTTCTGATTTTTCAGAGGTCCTGCYGATAGCGAGAGATGGGCTCCATCTGCAACAACGCTGCAATTGGAGCGGCTCCTAAAAGCACGTTCTGGCCCCAGGTCCCGTCTTTCTATTTATGGAAAACCTCCCATTACATTCAGTGGGAAATTTGAGGAGGGTAAAGGAAACAGGACTTTGGCCCCTTTTCTTGAAATGGGCAATTTAATAAAATTGTCCTACTAGWACTGAGTTTACTCAAACCTTCCTCTGAAAAATTATAGCAAATTACTCTCACAATAACTATGAGAAACATTTTTTTTTTTTGCACGCTTTGCTTTGTAAAACATGATGTTAGCACTTAGCTATCTTAATGTCCCACCAGACCTGTTTTACTATCAGCAAAACTGACTGACTCATGTCCTGACTGACGGACAGTCAACAGATAGGTCTGTCCTGACTTGGCAGTCAACAAATCAAATGAAGGAAAAATACCTAGAAAACCTTCCATGACTCAAACTACTTTTCAGAAGTGACACTAATGCTCATAAAATTATTTTTAAGATTTTTTTCAATGCCACCCGCTTCTGCAATTGCACCTTTTCCTCTTTTTTTAGGCAAGTGATTTTCAACAGCTAGATATACGCTTATTACTAGCTTAATCACAGAGAATTTAAGATTAATGCCTTTCATAACTTCCTCCCTCCCACTCCAAAAAACAGCCTTAGCGTCTACTTCAGGAGATGGCAAAACTTCGTTGAGATGAGCACCTAGATAAAATCTGACCCAGTTTTGTTGACTTTCATCATTACACATTCCTAGCAAATTGGCTGGTTGTTGCAGTTTCCCGAAGATTTTTCCAAAAATTTTTCTATTGCTAACACTGACCAAAATTGTAAGAACGCTGAAAAAGTGAGACAAATACAGATGTTAGAGTGTGAATGTTAAGTCTCTACAGTAACTCATGAAATATTAATATACAGCTTCTATCGAAGGGTCAATTTATAGCAATACTTCTCGAGCCCTTCTTTCTGAAATCCAAATGCCATCCTTGACATTGCAGCCTTGAAACGAGYGTTTGCAGAATTCAGGCAGCTTTAGTGTTTACTGGTCGCTGCTTAGGACTTTAAGCTCTAAAGGCAGCAATGGCTAAATGACGGGGCGTAACCTGTGTTTCTGTATGGAGGAATGTCCTTCAAAATGTCTTTGCTATATGTATGTACACACATATGTAAACACATGTACAACGAACATATGAACATGCTTCATGTGGAGCTGGTTGCTCCACAGCATGTGGTGTCAATTCTGTAGCGCAACATGTGCAGCTGGGCACATAATTCTAAGAGAATACAGAGTGCAATTATTACCTGTTCAAAGCTACATTTCCTAACTTCAATTTAGCAATATTAAAAACTAGCATTATTTTAGACTGTATTTTGCATACGGCAAGAATTTTTAAAAGGCAAATATTTTAAAAGATGGCAAAAAAACCATATTAGAAAACTATCAATATGTAGTTGCCTGTAAGCTATCCCTTGCACCTCACATTAAGCAACATCTTTGCTAGTAACTTCTCATGAGAAAATTCAAAAGCATCAATTTGCCATCACCCTCCCCAAGATTGGTACAATAGAAACCATGTTTCAGCATTAAAGAAAAAAAAAAAAGCTTCAATTCTGACTATTAAAAAAATAATAAAAATATATATCCTTTATATATCCTTAGCTTAAAACAGTAAATCCATCTGAGTATAAGTTAGGTGCATTGTATCCATTCCTATTACTTCAGGAGATCATCGTAATTCTGAGTCGCTTTTAATCTCATGAATTACAAAAGTGTGCTAGAAATGTAATTCCAGATACTGCAATGCTTCCACGTTTACTGAGAAACCCAGATTAGTAGGGTCTACAGGCAGTCACTTCAATCCTCCTGCTGCTATTCTTATTTTTTTTTTTTTGTCATATCTTTAAATTTAGTAACCTCAGAGTGCTTTTGGAATAGGCACCTTTTGTTCACTCATCCACACTGCAATTAAAGTAATATATTATCACTAGCTGCTTGTTAACACTTCTTTCACAAAGAATTAAAAATATTTTAGCATTTTACTTTCAACAAATAATTTTAAACGATTTTCAGGGTAAAATTTGAGTTCATGACATTGCCAGTTACTTCCAGGTTTCAAAGAGTTTCTCACCACCACCATCCCACTACCCTGCAAGAAGGCAGATGTATTATGTTGCAGCCCAAGCTAGCTACAAGATTATTTCYTAGGATTCGGACACTTCTGCGGGAGCCTCGTCACTGAAGTTATGGTGAGATCAGCCAACTTAGGAAAAAAATATGGCCTAATGTTTACCTCCCTTTCTGCTCCCCAGGCTGTCAGGYTTCTTTTTGCTACTGTGAGCTCCCTTTCATTCAAAGGGCTACGCTTATGGGGTGCCCAGTGTAAAACGCCTCACTTCATGGGTTTTTTTGGGGTGCAATTGAACACGATTTCATTAAACAAAACGTAAGCTTTGCTTAATCTTGTGTTAAAAATAACTCTMACCACTGCAGAGCAACACAGCCAAATTAGCGAAGAGGCTGCATATATGAAATAATACTGCTCAAACAGTTTGTTATTTAAATAGTACAAATAGGCTGCTGTCTCTTCTGTGCAAACTATTTTTGGCCTGTTGCAAAATATGCTCAGAAACTGTAGCAATACCTTGATTACAGTTGTGAATAGAAATAAGAGAGACTGACTTGACAAGAGGAGTTTTAATTCTCGAGATTTGGAGCAATCATTATATCGCTTTCCATACAGCAACCATTAGGCTCCATAATATAACATGTAAATGATTTACAATGCGCTCATGTGCACTAAATATCCTCCCAGCCCCATATACGGTGTCCACCTTGTGCACATTTCTCAAATGAACGTGAGAAAACAGCAGCACTGCTTTAGCCTGTTAATTGTTAACTATGAAGGGTTTCACTATTAATTAAAATATGTTTTAATAAAAGGAAACATAGCACATTTTGGTAACAGCCTTCTAAGGCTGAAAAGTATTTACATTGTTGCATTTTAGGGCTGCTGTGAAAGCCGATTTTGTGCTATTCAGGGACCACAATAATAACGCTTTAAAATTCCTCACTGGGATGCAATGTAGTCCTTTTGATGGAAAGACTGTCTTTCTCATTCGGCAGAAATAAATCCATTCATTTGATCATGTAGTCATTGAGGGCAATACAAAACAAACCAAGTGTGAGAAATTCTATGTGATGAAGTAAACAAAACAAAACCCCCCAAAAAAGGAGGAAAAAAAAAAACATTTCCATGACAAAAAGATTCTTTGTCCTTAATCTACCCACCATATGCAAGCGTTTCTTTTTAGCATATCTCTTGTTCTAATCTCGGGTGACATGGCTACATAGATAAGATTCATGAAACAAAACAAAAATGTAGTTTAACAATTTTTTTCCCCAACTTATTAACTCGCCAGGAGAGTCATAATGAAGTAGCTGGGTTTTATTTTTCCATATCGAACTGGATCCCGACCATTTAAAAGTTTAAAACACCAGCAACAAATACTTAAACCTACAACTCACCCCAACTGAGGCTGTGCTCAACTAATCTGCTTTACGTAATGAAATAATAATTCTCGTCTGCTCGCCTACACTATTTTTKCTCTCCTGGCATCTCCTAAGAAAATTGTAATTTAAAAACGCCCTGGTTTGGCGGTTCCCTGTGCCAGAAGGGAGCCTTTCTCCCGGTGCCTGTTACAGTCCCCAAGTGAGAAGGTTCTTTAGCGCTGGGTGCCCCCTTCCCACCCTGCCTGGGCAGCGTGGACTCATTTCCCGGCTCCCCAAAAGCCCAGGAAGGAGCAGGAGGACATGGAGGGCGCTCCCTTACAGAGCTGCCCATCTGGCAGATGTTTTAACCTGATGAGGTGGCTTCATGCTGCCTTGAGCCTCAACGTTGTAAAGTTCAGATACAATAGCCAAAATCCTCCCCAGGCTTCCAACTTTCCTGCCTTCCTCTCCCTACAGACGGATGCAACTTAGAAGTCAGTTCTACAGTAAGAGGACTTTTTTTTAAAAAAAAAAAAAAAAAAATCCTTTTTTTCGGGAAGGGAGAGCAGGATAAGAGCGGAACCAGAGGCCTAGAGAGAAAGCAGAAGACAGAGGGGCTCCCACTCGGTCGTGCAAGCAACCGAGAGAGCAGGCGAGCCGTCCGCGAAGGCGAAAGGGGAAACTTTCGAGCGGCGGCTCTCAACTTAGCGCACGGAAAGCGAGGATGGGCTGCGGCACGCGGGGATGGCGAGAGCCCTGCCAGGAAAGCGAGGGACCCGCCAGGCCCTGCTCAAAGAGGGGAGAGGAAAAAAAAGAAAAAAAAAAGGGGGGGACAAAGAGAATAAGAGTCATCGCAGCCCCGCTCTGGGCACTTGATCCCGAGCAGCCCGGGTGCAGGAATGGCGGCGGGGAGAGAAAAATCACCCACCCGCCCGGCTCCCTCCAAGCGGCGCCACGGGGCGGAAAAGCCCTCAAAGGGGAGAAAAAAAAAAGGAAAAAAAAAAAAAAAAAAAAAAAAAGAAAAAAGGAGAGAAAAAAATGTTGGCGTCCCCCAGCCCCGCTGCCCCGGGCCCCTGCCCCAGCACCGCCCCCGGCCCGAGCTCGGGCGCCGCCAACTTCCCTCCCGGTGGGGCCGGGGGGGACATGGCGACTGCCCCAGCCTCCCTCCGCCGGGGGCAGAAGGGGCAAAAATGACACTGAAACGAGAAAACGCGGAGTGAGGAGGAGGAGAAGCGGGGACGAGGCAGGCTGCGCTCCGGGCTGCCCCAAGCCGCGGGCAGCGGACGGCAGGGAGGGCCCCGGCACACGGAGCCGCCGGGAGGGCTGCCGAGTGCGGGGTGGGCTGCAAAAACTTGGGCAAACTGCGAACTTGGCCGTTCCGCCGCCGCCTCCCCAGCTGCGCTCAGTGCCCTCCTCGCGCTGCCCTCCTCGGCAGCATCGTAAATCCACCTATCTCCCTCGGAAACACACTCACAAAAGAGRAGCGAGAGAAACGGAGCGAGAGGCGCCGGGAGCCCTTACCGTGCTCGGAAACTACCTCCGCTTGCAGCTCTTCGTCCGACTTGAGATGCTGCGGCTTCGCTTGCTTCCGACGAGACATGCTGCTAACTGAGGCGCCTTGGCTCTGCTTTTTGCAGAGGCATCAGCGACGTGGAGGTGGAAAGGGAGGGGTGGTGGTGGTGCTGGAGCGGGGGGGGGGAATGGGAACGGAGGGTGGGGACTGGAAATAACTGTTCGCAAATAAAAGTCGACTTGCAAAGCGAGCCAAACAAACAGGAGCGGGGAAGGTACAACCCCCTCCCTTTAAAAAAAGAAGGGAAAAAGGGGGAGAAAAAAGGCGCAACCCGTAACAACCAGCCAAACTGCGAGGCGGCGARGGCGGAAAGTGCGGGCGCGAGCGAACGAGCGCGGGGATTAGGTGCGCGGGGCGCGCGCGCGCGCGCTGGGGGCAGCGGCGGCGGCGCGCGCGCGCGGGCGCGCTAATTAGGGCGCCGAATTAACGCATGGCGATTAGCGGTGCCGGGGGCGCGCGCGCGGATTGGCCCGGCTCCCGCGGGCGCGGGCGGCACATGCAAATGAGCGCGCCGGGGCGCGGCAATTAGCCGCTGCGCGCGCGGGGAGGGGGGGGCTCCGCTCCGCGCGCGCTGCGCACGACATATGCGCGCGGCCCCGCGGCCGGGGGAGGCCGCGCTCCCCGCCCGCCTGCCGCCCCCCGCCGCCCCACTTAGTTTCTGTCGCGCTGCCTTCTTCTGCTGATGGGTTTCCTCTCTCTCTATGTGTTTTTTTTATTTATTTTTTCCTCCTCTCCTCACATCACTCTGCGTGCGCTTCTCCGCTGGTCTCTTTTTTCCCCCCTCAGAAGTTGATCTACGAGGCAGCCGCTCTCTGTGTGCGTGTGAGTAATTTCTTCGCGGGAAGAAAGGAAACTTCAGTGTTTCTCCTCCTCCTCCTCGGGGTGCGTTGCTCTTCGCTGTCCCCTCGCTCTTCACACGCTCGCCGCGAGCTCTTCCTCCATCCCGTCTCCTTTCATTTTCTTTTTCCTGCCGCTCTTTGCCTTCCTCCCCTGCCCGCTGACTTCTGTTCTGGCCCCCCGCGAGCGCCCGCACGCACCGCGGACCCGGAGCACTTTGCTCTTTCACCTCTCCTCCCCTCCTCTTTGTCTTGCAGCGTCTCGCTCCGAGCGGAGGCTCCCCGGTGCTACTGGTGCTGGTGGTCACTTCCTGTTGTCCAGGGGTAGGAAGTTTTTTTTCTTTCTTTCTTTCTCTCTCTCTTCCTCTCTCCTCCTCCTCTCCCTCAGGTTGCGGCGACTCTCCTTCGGCCTCACGCCTCGCCCCCCTGCCCCGCTCACTTGTGCCTCCCGTGACAGCAGCGTCGCGGGCGCGCCGGTCCTGGGCTCTCCGGCGAGCAGTATCGATCCTCTCCCCGCGGCTGGCTCGCGTTTTGGGGAGGGAGGGGGGTGGGGGGTGGCGGCTGCTGCTGCTGCTGTCGGGGATGGGGGTGGTGCCCCCCGCCCCTCTCCCTCGCCTTCCTCGCGGCCGCCCCCGGCTCGCCGCGATCGATGCCCGCGCCCGGAGCCGCGCGCGCCGCGGCGCCTCTTGATTTCGGGCAGATAAACTTTCGAGTTTGGGAGCGGTGCGGGTCACACGGCGGCTCCTCCTACTCTCCTCCTCCTCCTCCTCGTCCGCCGCCCCCTCCCCCGCCTCCTCCTCCTCCTCCCCCCGCGCGGCGCCGCCGCCGGGGCTGCCCCCGCTCCGCGGCGCGATCCGCTCCCCGCGCCCGCTCCCCGCGCTTTCCGCGCGCGCCGCCCGGCAGCCGCTTTTCTCCCAGGAACAACCCCTCCGCACCCCCTCCCCCCCTTTCTTTTCCCCCTAAACAGAGCCGGGAAGAGGAGGGGAGTCTCCCCCCCTCCCGCTTTCCCCTCTCCCGCGGTACAAGTTGCTCGGGCGCCGCGTCCCGTCCCGCCCCGGGGGCAGCGCCGCGGAGCCGCCCCGGCTGCGGCCGCACGTCGCTGCTCCCCCTCAGCCGGGCCGGGCTCCCATGGCAGGGAGCGGCCGCTAGGATGTCCCCGCCGGTCGCCCTGGCCGGGCGGGCGGCTCCGTGCGCGTGTCCCCGCGCGCGCCGCTCTCCCCGCTCTGCCGGCGGCTCCGCGCGCCCCTCCGCGCCCGCGGGGGCCCCGCCGAGGATCAGCGAAAGGGATTTCCTCCTCATTCCCCCTCCCGCCTCGCCCCGCGTAATCCGGCCCCAGCCCTCCAGGCGCTCGGTGTCGCCTGCTCCGGGGGCGCGCTCCGTGGGAACGTCCCTCGCGCGCGGCCCGCGGCGGGACCGCCTCGGCGGGCTGGGCGCCCCTTCCCCGCTCCCGTGGCCACAGGGAAACCGAATAGAGCTGAGGGCGAGCGTGTAGGCCACTCGGGATGGTGCGCTGATATGCGCGCTGTCAGGGACCCCCGCCTCGCAGGTATTCGTTAAAATAAATTAAAAAAAAAAAAAAAAAAAGAAAAGACAGGAAAAGATACGTCGGTGCCTAAGAGCAGCATCAATAAAATGCCGAATAAATGCCTGTTAGATACTGCACGAATTTGCCTTTTTGTCCTTCGTTTAGCAAAATGCGGACACGAACCCCCTCGCCATGATTGACCTCTTTCTTTCTAATTAAAATACTTTTTTTTATTTTTTGTCACCATACAGAAATTCTCAAGTGTCTTTACAGAAATTCTCAAGTGTCTTTTCTCCGCTTCTCCCCCCACCCTTTGCTGAAAGTTTTGCCGTACTCGGAGCGTCCAATCTCCGGTATCTAGAGACAATCTCGATGGGTGAAATCTGATGTAATTTTCTAATATGAAGAGGGAGGGGACGAGCCTTTTTTTTTTTTTTTTTTTTTTCCTGTCAGGAGCAGGATTTATCGCACTGGGCGCACACGCACAGCGCGGTCTCTGTGTGTGCCTATACGTACGTGTGTGCGCGCTCCTATACGTTCTGCACGGAGCGCAGGTGAAAGCGTCTGCGGGCGCCCACGGAACCTCCAGAAACCGCAGCCGCGAGGGCAGAGCCGCGCTCGGGGCGTCTGTGTGAGAAGCAGAGCTCCGGGGCTGCCCCCTTGGCTTCGCTGAAGCGGCTCAGCTGCCTCTTGTGACTGAAACACTCTCAAACACTTGCCCGGATTGGGAAAGGACGCACTTTAACCCCGCACCGGCGGGTGGGTTGGTTTTGTTGTTTTTTTTTTTTCCTTTTTCCTCCCCAATTGCGGCGATACCAGAAATGTGTCAGTTTTCATCCAGTCAGCTTCTGAAGGGATCTGTTGTTGTTGCCCAGGCAGCGTTTTCTTGCTAAAGTTTCGCGCTTTCTATTGCTCGGAGGCTGGTAGTTTGCCCCAGTAGCTCACGATTTCTTCAAGAGCCTTTCTTAAGGTTTCTTAAAAGTGCCTTTCTTGTGGCGCGGTATTTATATGTAAAAGCAGCTCTTGGACAGCGCTATAAAATCAAACACCGCCTTTTCGGCAAAAAAAGCAAAATGATCGAAAATTAATATGAATTCCGCGGGGCGCGAGAGAATCCGTAAGAGGAAAATTAAAGAATCCCGTCTTTAATGTTTAATGAACAATGGAGAACACAACCGCGGGAGAGGCATAATTACCAGATTTGTATCTCCTGGCATTAACATATTCTAGGGTTACGAGCGACGCTTTTTTTTTATATATATATATAGTTTTCTTTTTCCCCCGGCTTCGCCCTCCTTTTCGCTGTTCTTTTTTCCTTCCCCCCCCCCCCTCCTTTCCCCCTTTCCTCTGCCCTTTCCCGCTCGCTGGGCGGCGGTTGCGGGCGGCAGCGGGACGCGCGGCGCCGCGGCCGGAGCGGAGCGGAGCGGGGCCCCGCGGAGGCAGCACCCGCCGCCCGCACCTGCCTCGGCCGCGGAGCCGCCGCCCGCCGCGCTCCCTCGGGGCGAACTGCGCTCGGGAGGACACGGGGAGGAAGGGGGCGGGAAGCGGCACCCCCCCTCCCCCCAACACACCCCGCAAAAGTTGTCCCCGGACCTTGTAATCCACCCGCCCCAACCGGCGAAGGAGGCAGGAAAAAAAAGAGGGAAAAAAAGACAGAAAAAGACAGAAGTTCTGCACTCGCTGCCGCTGAGCTGCGAAAAACGCGGGGGGGACGGGACAGGACGGTGTTGCCCGGTGTGAATGTCACGCAGGTCGTGCGCGCAGCAGCGCGGGAGCGCAGGCGCCCCCGGCCCCGCTGGGGCCGCTGCAGCCCTTCCCGGCCACCGCGGAGGGGACAAGTTCTGGTTCTGTCCGCAATTAAATCTAATTTGTTAATCGTCTTTCTCCTTTGCAAAGTGGCTTTCCTCCGCAGAAGCGGCACGTCCTTATTTTGTCTGCCTGATAATACGAGTTACCGATTGCTATTCTTTAAAAAACTTTAATGGGTCTGCTAATTATGCGTCCGCTTTAATTTGCATCCTTTGTTCCGGGGGGATAACCCCCAGAACAGTAGCTTATCTACGAGACCGACTCCACAAAGAGCGCCCAAGTAGCTCCGGGCACACGTTTGCTTTGCACAAGGTGGTGGTTCTTAAACCCCTCAAAGTTACCAACAAGCAGATAAGAGRGATGTGACGTTTCGTGCAGCTCGTCACCTGCTTTTTATTATTATTATTTTACTCAGCAACTTTTCCCCCCTTTTTTCTTTCTTTTTTCTTTTTTTCCTCGTGCAATTATTGGACTTTATTTTCTACCAGCTCCCGCTCTTCCTGGCAAGATGGAGTATCTTCCCACCCCTTTCTTCATCACAACTTTTGTTTGAGGACCCTGGGGTTAAATCCAGCACAATTTTGTCTGTTTAAGKCTGCAACAACTGACCGCTAATTCGTTCTCACATGAGCAAAGATATTACCATACTAATATTATTATTGGTAAGAAGAGGTAATTGATAACACCACCTGCCACTCTGCAGCAATCACGATGATAAATGTTTCCATCAGAGGGAAATCTGTGCTTGGTCTACCACAGCCTAACCCAAACAGCATGTCAAATGTCAATTATAAAGATGTTTCTTTTCTATTACTTTTTTTTTCTTTTTTCTTTTTTTTTTTCCTGTAGAAAGCGCCTAGCCCCACTACCAGATTTATAGAAGCGTCTGCCGCCCAGTCGCGTCTGAACGTTTTGCTCTAAACATTTAAGTTACTTTTCCTGTTATTTAATCTCATGCCACACTTAGATCTAAATAAGTATCGATTCATACACACAAAAGCTTATGCTCACACTTAGCAAAGGCAAATTAGCAGCCACTCCTATTCTTTAACCTAATAGATGATACATGAATTAGCCAACGTATTTAAATACTATGGAGTATTTGTATGACACATACTTAGGAGGATTTTATCGAGGCAACACGCTTTTAAGTCTGTCTATACGTGCCATTCACAYATGTGGGTGCATTGTTGGTGCCTTATCAAAATCCTGAAGCCGAATTATAACAGGTATCTGTCAGTAGCAAGCAGGCAAGTATGCCTAATGTGTGCATAAAATGAGAATAAAAATCTGTATGCTACTGAAAATGACTAGTGAGATGAATATTAAATTTTATATATGTGTGTATATATATATGCATATCACCAACACACGATCCAACACCGTTCAGTAACTCTAGCTGTATAAATAGTGCCGTCAGGTATAAAAACTTTCATCCCCTTGGCTACAGATATGCTCAGAAGATTATTATTAGTTTGTATTAATAGATGCAGGCCTCAAAAGACGAAATCAGCTATTGATAATTGCAAGAAGTATACAGCAGCTACTGTATCGATCGGCTTGTCCCTTATTCCCCTGGTATAGGAGAGATAAGAAGACACACTCTTTAGTGCAATATAATTTCTTTTGACCTATCTGCTTGCTACAGACTTATGATGAATAGCCAGAGTGGTTAAAGTCCTTTATCACGAAAGTTACCCCTTGATATAATATTGATTCTTTATAACTAGCTCCAAACACAAAAATCAAACTGTCCACTTGACCATCATCATCATCAATATCATCACAAAGGCTCCGGAATAAAGATCAGCACAGTGCTGAAAGCGCTTTCTATAATCTGCCCACCTAATCTTTATTTGCTGATGATGAAAAGAAAAAGTGCGAGCGTCTCTCTCTCTCTGTGTGTGTGTGCACGGGGAGGGCCGGGGCAGCAGGGAATGTCAACCGAACAAATAAAAAAAAAATAATACGAAATATATGCGGTTGAGGAAGGGACCGCTCGGGCTCGGGCTGCAGCAGCGACGCTGCAGAAGTTGGCGCTCCCGCCGCCCTCCCGCGGAGGGGCGGCCGGCGCCCGGCAGGCCCGGGGCCGCGCTGCGCTCGGAGCTTTTCCTTTCCCCTCCGTTTTCCTCCTCCCCGAGCGAAGGGCTCCGCGCTGAATGCCGAGTGACACAAGGAGCGGCGGCGGCGGCGGCGGCGGGAGCGCGAGCGGGCAGCGCGTCCCCGCGCACGGCGGCGGCAGCGGCGGGGCTGCCTCCCGCCGCCCCTGACCCCGCCGAGCGGGACCTTCCGCATCACCTGGCCAGCGGCTAAAGGGAAAAGGGGAAAAAAAAGGGAAAAAAGAAAAAAAAAAAGAAAGAAAAATAAAAAGAGGCTAAAGGAAAAAAAAAAAGCGCCCTGATGTGCGGTTTGAAGACTAGCGYACAGTATCCATAGGGTGATGCAGGAAGGCGCGAGCCCCATCCACGCGTGCTCCGCGCCGCAGCCGGTGGCTCCGCTCTGCTCCGCTCCGCGCCTGCCGGGCACCGGGGCGTTGCTCGCGGGTAACGGGCACCGACTCGGCGCAAGTTTGCGCCCTGCGGGCGAAGAGGGAGCGGGGGCGGGCGGCGGGGCGCGGAGGGCAGAAAGGGGGCCGCGAGCGGCGGCTGCCGCGGCGCAASCTGCGCCCCCGGGGGGAAAAGGGACGAGGGGAAAATGAAGAGGGGGCAGCAAAGGCGGCTCCCCCTTCCCGTGCGCTCTGGCGCCGGTGTCTAAGCGGGTGCGGAGGGCGGCGGGAGGCGCGGGCTGTGCCGCACCGGGCCGGGCCCCCACCCCGGCGGAGCTCCCGTAGGGGCACCCGGCCCTGTCACACGGGAGGCTCCCAATGGTGCCTCCAAAAAGCCTTCTCACCGCATCCTCAACAGCCCCGCTCCTCCTCATCCTCCTCCCGAAATAATGTACGGGATCGCCAAAAATAAAAATAAGTGAAAAGGGAGATGGGGGGGAGAAGGGAGGTGGTGAGTATCGAGATCCTTTGAGGCCTCAGTCGCTGCTGCTCYGCGGTCACGCAGAGCCCCCTCCCAGGAGGCCCCCCAGCCCTCGCTGACATCTCCACGGAGTCGTCCGCTGACCTTTGCAGCAGATATTGTTAGGGGATGAAATCAGTCAATCAAAAATGGGGAAAGAAAAAAAAAAAAAAAAAAAAAGGCGAAGAAGGGGACAGCCTTTTGTCCGGGTTATGACATGCCACTTGAAATTAATTACAAAACAGGCATCACAAGTGCACACAGGGGAACAGAAGGTATTCTTAAGATTTCAATGCTTTGGGGGATAACGAGAGGCAAGGTTTTCCAGCAGATGCAGTCTAACATGCGGCGCTCCCTTCCTTTCCTAAAGCCAGATGATGACAGAMGGAAGAAATCCAAGCAGAGGGGACGGGAGCGAGCACATCAGGCCGGCTGGTGGGAGAGGCACGGAAGGGTGCTCCGGCACTCGACGCACCCGTACGCAGGAAAAGTTGCTCTCAAGTGAGGACGGTTGCTGTTATTTTGCTCGACAACGTGTATCTTTACCGTGACCTAAYGGTGTGCGTGCTATTGAACTTCACAAAACGCATTCATGCTTCCCTTGGCAGGTCTAGCTGTAAGAGTTGATGACTAACAAAAGTAATATAGATTAGAATCAATTCCCCTTATCTGGTGACAAAAAATAACATCGTGTCAGCAGTGTGTACATCCTATCGTCAAATGACACAATATAATTTGATTAGTTGAATAAATAATCAGGTATGCCCAGACATATAGGTCACCTACTTGCAAATGAGATTACCCTGCTTGGGTACAGTACAGGCTGCACCTGATTAGGAAATAGCTCCTCTCTCTGTCCCTCTAGCTTCCTCTTACAAGGAACATCTGATATTTTCAAATGCATTTCTTAAAAATACTTAAGCACTTTCCAAATCCCTTACTGTTTTTCCTTACTCACAGACAACACATATGCAGTTGGCTTGTTCCTATTTTTCTGTCTGAATATTTGCAGGTTTTAAATGATAGCCCACGTCAGCTATCTGAAGTAAGGGTATCTGGAATACAACCRTTTGGAAACTAAGCCTCGTATCTTTCTACTGATGATTTTGGTTGGCTAATTCAGTCTGACTGAACACGCATATAGATAACAGGAATGTAAGAAAGAGTAATCAAAAAACATTAGGTAAAAAAGCACGGAAATATATAATTTCAGAAGTCCAAATTGAGGAAGTCTGTCAAATACAAAGTGTGCTGGTCTTTAAATGTTAATCATGGTATCACAATCTGCAGAAAGCTGAGAAGGCTCCAAGAACCTCCTAAAGCTCTCAAACATKGTGTGTTTTATTGGAATTAAACTTATTTGAAAGAAACTATTGGCTTCAGAGATCTGAGAGTAACATTTTTGGCCTTATTTCTTTTTTTTTCCTTCTTTTTCCTTAGTTTGTAATTTTTCAAAAATTAAGCRTCCAACATGTGTTAATACATTTTGCTATAAGATGACATGTATTAATGTATATAATACAGTCTWGATTTGGATGACATGGAAGTGTGTAAAGAAACAGGAAGAAGCACCGAAAGTACAGCCATATCCCTGGCAAAGACAAGTCCTATTAAAAGGAAGAAAAAGAGCAGTTTGGGAAAATAGAGAGGAGACTTTGATCCACTTGAGTAGTAAGAGAATAGTGGTGAGGGCAGAAAGGTGAAGCAGAAAATGATGGGAAAGGCGATTATGTGGACAAGAGAAAGAGGAGTCCAATGTTCGGTGAAGTTAGCAAATTACAAACCTGCAGCCTTCATTTTACACTTGTGCAGGTGAGCTTCTGTAAAAAGCCTTATACTGCAAGGGCAGCAAATAGAACCTGGGCAYCATAGCTAGAAGTTTTCTTCTTTAAGGGTAGGAGGAAGCGCCAAAACGTTTCAAAGGTTTCCAGGCATTAAGTGACRTGAGGGTTAATACCTGGCAGGGCAGACGTTCCTCTCTTTGGACATGCCATTGCTAAAACGAATATGAAAGCAAGAATAAAACCCCCACCCTGACGCATTGCTTTGGTTTCTACAGCCATCAGTAGCTGACAGTGAGTCGTATTATTGTGTTTYTAAGTGTATATACGTAGACGAACACACACACCCCATGCATGCACACAAACCTTTCCGACTGAACTGCTCATGAAGCAGCCAAACAGGAGCATACGCTTCCTAGCAAGCRCGCTCCCTTCCTTTGCTAATGGCACCCGACAACACTTTAATTCAAGGTAAAGCGAAACGGCAGCAGTATTGACTTTTTTTCCCCCCCACCAGTGAAAATGGTAGTGTAGAAGCAGCGGTGCTAAGGGGCAGGGCTCAGCTCCMATTGGTAAAGTATCACCTCTGGATTGTGAGCATTTGCTTAATGCTATGCAATAGTGCTCCCACCCAGTGATTTTGGCCATTATAGAGAGATCCCTGCCATTACTGTGATCAAAATCAATGGATCAGTCAATCACCCTGGCTGCCTTCGCCTGCTAAGGGAGAATGATACTGCAGGATCTATTCTGACTCCGTTTTGTGAGAATAATGGCGGGTTTTTTTTCCCAGCTTGTAGTGTGTGTGCTGACTACACCTTGTTTTGTGAGAGTGTATATATATATATGYATATATATATAGYAGTATATATGTGTAWATATAGTAGTTGTGTTCATGTCTCTCTATACAGCCCCCTCCTCAGAGCCTAAGCAAGTGCTTGCAACATAATCCATAAAAGCAGCTATGATGTTTTTTTCTCTGTTAGGTACATAGGTGTATACGTGGTTCAAAGGGAGCAAATTTCCCCCGCAGTGGGAAATTTCTGGCACAATTAAATACATCTTTGCATGATCCCAAAGCAAGTGCATTTATGCCATATATCAACAGCAAAACTTCTTAAAGCAAAATCCAGCCCTCAGAGACACCAAATTAAATTCTAGGCCCCCATGTAACTTTAATCCATTATGTAGGTCTGTGATAAATTTATATATACCCAGATAAATTATATTCACAGTTAGGCTAGACAGGAATCAGCACGCACAAACACAAGGAAGGCAAACCTGAAGCTTATAGACCAACCACAAATTGCTTATGATTAGAAAAAAAAAAAAAATCCTCCGTGAGCAGGTAATTTTACAGTCAACATCATCAGTGTTTCCCACGTTCCTCTAGAGCGTTGAATTAACTCGTGCCACAGGATGCGCCTGTCCTGAGTATGGGCAGCATCCCGCTGTGAATCCCGTCCCTCCCGTCAGCAAAGGCGAAGGGGGGCTGCCCCTTTCTCCTCTCTGCTGAGCCCAAGCGCGGGCTTCCTAGGTTATCCCCAAAGAGATAGTTTATGCAACGGGTTTGCTTCTGAGGCAAAAGAAAGAAAAATGCCTGTAAGGCTCACTGAGGGATATTGACACRCGTGTAAATTAGGAAGTACTGCTGAGTTATTTTCATGCACTTGAGATCCATATAATTTATTTTAATGGTCAAAAATAGGAGAGTCGAGGCRGTACCACACACGTGTTCTGCATTGCTTGTTTTGTTAGCTGAGTTGTTTGGACCCCRCTGTTTTCAGAGAAAGATTTTGTGTTTGACACATCATGCTAATATCAGTCATTAGGCTCAACTGCGTGTCGTTGGTGCTCTATAAATACCTACGTGCCAGTGGTTTGCAATTGTTGCTGTTCAAACACCTACCGGAGAGAGCTGTACAGTGACCAGGAGGAAAAAGAATGAATCAGATTATCCTTCAAGAAATGCATGGAAGTCGGTAGTGAGGGAATGTTGTGCTCATCTCTTTTGCAAGTGCAATGCCATGGGCTTCATGGAGAGGTGGCCTGGTCTCCAGGACCAGGGGACCCTAGAGGTGCCTCTGCTGGTGTCAAAGGCTCCTGTAGCTCCAGCTCATGCAGCATGAGGGGCCTTGCACATTGTGGTTCCCCACCGGCTGTTGCCATCTAGAGGGGACTGCTCTAGGAAAGAGGGGTCTGCTGGAAAGCACTTGGGGCAGGTTGCCGAAATAACCACACAGAGGACRCCTCCCCGGGCTGCTCACTGACCTCTGCTGTCTTCTCATCCTCAGCCTTATTCCCGAATGTCTCATATCACTCTTTGACACTTTGCCCCAAATCCTTGTAATGTCCATCTGAAATATATTCACTTCCATTAAACATGGACTGTGCAGGGGATTGGATTAGAAACYAGGTTCACATTTTCTTTGTGGTGGGATTTGCCAGCTCTGCAATGAGCATGCAAGGTAAACCCACTCTCATGATGATAATCAGTCACTGCTTTTCATATGTATATATACATATGCACACACATATGGTTTTTTTTTGCCCCTGGAAGACAGATACACTCTTCACCTTAATATGGAAACCCATGGACCATATSTCCAGGTGCAGAGAAGTTCAGAAAGAAAATAGTGAGAGAAATTTTTTAGCTTTATTAGTAGAGCTTGGCTGAGAAAATATTAAATCCAGGCCAGATTAAGCTAGGATCTTAGATCTGGCCTGGCTGGGTTGTGGAGACTAGTAGCTCTGAAGTGACCCTACCCAGACTGGGCCTTAGGTACTCGTRCTGTGTTAATCCAGGCAAAAAGCCCTTCTTGGGCTGGCTGCTGAGGCTGTTGTGAACCTTGTCTTGGACTCAGATAGGAGAACTAATCCTTAAAAGAGGTGCTAGGGGTTAACGTGTGCAGTCATTTCCTATATATGAAGAGCAACAGCATCTCAAACATCACCAAGGAAAGGAAACAGCGTGCCGAACAAACAGCAATGACCATAATAAGGAAAAMCAAACCAATGTCCCTCTAACTTGCCACAGGACCAAATGTATTCCTGCTAATGGCATTCAGTAGTCCTCATTATTTGGGCCTACTGATTTCAATGGGAATTACATCCTGATGTAACATAAAAATCAAATTTAGCTGTTATATCAGATTGGTGTAAGTTACAGTCATTTTGAACATCTGTTGAATCACAAGTAGGCATGATTATGTACTTCACCCCCTGTAGTCATTTCCTTACCTAATTATATCCAACCACTTCATAYGCCACTATTGAATTTGCCCAGGTATATTTCTGAGCCAGTACTCCTGTAGCTCTCTAAATGCTATGGTGTTGAGGCAAGAAAGTACTTTTTAAAATTAAGAGCAATTTACAATATGTTACCCTTTCAACATTCAATTAAATAATAAAGATATGAGAATAAAATCCTTTTGCAACTCCAGGGAGCCGCTGATAGAATAATCTGCAAATAAGATTAAAAGATTTCAGCACAACTAAGATTGCCTTTCATGACCTTAAATGTCATCCACATCAGATTTAATACTAAACACTGTATTTTTCCTTTTTCATTAATCAGTCTAGGAAAGGGATCATAATGCTTTATCTTGATGCAGGAGATGGGTATTAGTATGTGAATAATGCTTTATTTTCCAGAAATACATAGTGCTCCATTTSTATTTCCATTTCAACAGTAAAAGCTCTGCCGTATAATGTATGTAAAGCTCCCACCTGCAAACACGATTATTCTGCGCTGTTGACATCACATTATTATGCAATCAATACTTTGTCATGACTTGCATATTTTTTAGTTCCTCTGGAAATTTGCAGAATATTCTGACTGAAAAAAGAAATCTTTACCTCTATGCAAGTGCATTTTTTGATTAGTAATTAGACATTCACATATGAAACACAAATGACGTGAAGAAACMTTTTCTTCCCCTATATATCACAAAGATGGTTTAGCCTGAGTGAAACTTTAACCATGTGTGAGAAAGCAGGATGGGAGGAAGGAAGAGAAAGAATCACGATTTCATTTAGTATTAAAGCAACCTTTTAATATGAATTAATTTCATAGACAACCTAATTTTGGACCAGGACCACCTACTGAGCATAATAACAATTTAACAAATTTAACAAACCTAGAATATTTGAGAAGGCAAAGGAACTGATACCATAGTTTCCCAGTGGACTACCAGACAAATTATTTTAGAAGATAAAGATGAGTCATAAAAAAGTTTCATCAAATTATTTTCAAGAAAAGACTCAGAAATCCATTAGAGTCACTAGCAAAACTGACTGGTTTGAGTGGGGCAAGCATTTCATTCCCCACTATTCCCTATCCTGGGAACCAAGGCTGCCCTGGCTGACTAGAATTCCTGTCCCTGCAGCTGCAAACCTTGCTGGCGTGGATTTTCAAGGGAATCTTTTCCCAGCAGGTAACTTACCATGGCTGCAGTTTAAATCAAGAAATATTAGAAGAGGTATTTTCATAAAAATGAATTTGTTTTCTGAGAAGGCTCTGTGTTGCCTGACCTTTCCTACTAGYGTCCTTAACCCGATCTGTGTGCCTCTGTTGCAGAGGGCTGTGATATTACCTGCTTCCTTCTTAGCAGTAGCTGCCATAGCTCTGTGTTGCATGACACATATATATACACACACATATGTGTGCAGTGTTTGTGGCTGATTCTTTTTGTTTTTTTCTCTCTGCAAAGTTCCATGACACATTACCTGGCATGAATTTAGCAGAGGAGACAATGATGAAGTCTCAGTTACAACTCGGGCTTGCCAGCTCTCCTTTCTCTAACGCACTGGCACTGGCCTATGTCCCTGTACTATAGTCTTACTGGTACTGTTCTGATGGTGCATAACAGTACCAGAGACACTGCAGTGCTTCTAAATCTCACCATCTAGTAGCCACACACAAAATAGTTGGAGGTACGTTAACTTTCTGATTTGTTAAAAATAGAGTACTTCCAAATCACYTGAGGACAGACCTTCAGGTGCTAAGAATCTAGATACATTACTGCCCTAGCAATGTTATTTAACCACTAACTAAACTGATCTTCATGCCAGAAATGCATTAGCTTTACTTTCCCCATTTCACTTCAAAAGAGTCTTTGGAACAGACTTTAAGACCAAATTCGCTAGTGAGAATTGGTGAGTGCTCTCCTCGAAACATACTGCCAGGGGTGCTGAGGACACAGACGCTCTCTCGGCTGTTACAGAACCGTATTGGAAGCTGCGACTCCTTCATTGCAGCCTGAATCGTCGCCAGACCACCTCTCGATACTAACCTGTTCCATTTGGCTCTGTTGTAAAAGACCACCTCGAAGCCACAGAAGGATGTTCGCCTGCCCCAGCCTGCGCTGTTATGATGGTAGTTTAAGTAACTTCATGCTCTCTGAATTCATTTTCAGATACAGATTTCATTTGCAGATTTTCTCAATAACTTAGAAATCCTTGTATTTTGGGGTCTCCTTTTGCCTTTCTGTATTCAGTACATGATTTTCCATCAGTGGAAGGCATATAGGAACTTGAACCTGAACATAGCAACTGAATATTCTCTGTGGAGGACACCTTGCTTTGAATTTTGACTTTTTATTTTTTTCCTCAGAACTTTGTGTGTTGATTTTAGGAGAGTTTTCCTTGAGTTTAAATAAAGGAAAAATGTGCAACTGCTCTTTAGTCAATATACTGTTCAGTGTGTGATATAAAATTTTTTAAAAAGTTAACAATGGTTCACTTGTAAGAGCTCTTACATATTTTAATAAAAGATCAGAGTAAGACATCATGGCACATAAAATCTGTTTCTTTCTATGACCCAGATATAGTCACCATGATCGAAATGTAGAAAACATACAACAATTTCCTTAATGAGGCCAGTAATGATGCAACTGAGCATGGAACCCAAAGCAAATGAGCATAGGTGTAAAGGGGGACTAATTTCTATTTCACAGGAAATTTCAGGATTTCAAGCTTTATTTTGCTTTTGRAGCAGTATAAAACCAAACTGCTTTTAAGTGACACTTTCAAAACAATTTCATTTTAAGTTCCAATTTTTCTTCTCTGTTTAAAATATAACACAATCTGAAGGAGTAATTTCCAAATGAAAAATGGAATCACCGCTCTGAAAAGGTTAATGCAGGGTCCTTTAACCTTACTGAAAGAGTTGTAATTGTTTTTTGGGTTTTGTTGGAGTTGACACTTTCATAGAGGCGCTTTGTTTCCACTCAAACAGCAGTTTTCCATTGAAAAAACATCTAGTTGGAAAAGTTCCACTCAAGCTAGCCGACGCATGGCAGGTCTGTAGATAAGGGGAATATAATTAGCTACAATAGAAATTTTGTCAGCGCACTGAGGCCGAGAGCTCTTACACATGGGATACCACCACATTGCTGAACAGAGGTCAGACAGCTGGGGCTGGGGTTTTTCTTTTCTTCCAAGAGGTTGCTAGTGCTGCACTACATCAGTGTCCTCACTGCTAATCACCCTGGTTCAACGGTGCGRGGATGAGGGAGGGCTCCTGCTTACCGAGGACCTGTTTAGGGACCAGATTTGCTCACATGCTCAGCTCACAGTTTGTGGGTAGGTGTAACGAAGTCCATGGGATGGCTCTTGCACCAGGAGCTGGGAGGTAGCTTAAGCACATTGCTAAACTATCCATCTTCTGCTGCTCCTGCACCTTTTCTTCCTAAATCACGGCGTGGCCTGATCTCACCAAGCTTGTCAGGCTCCACAAGATCACACTGGGGATGGCAGGATTACAAGACATTGATTTCTACAGTAACAGGCTTTCTTCTGCTCTTTGTAAACAAAAGACAAATATATCTGCTAGAAATATCACACCAATGTGAGTGGAAAACCCATTTACACCCAGTTTAGAAAAGGTTATTAGTCAGGAAATGGATTTCCATCCTCTTTTTAATAGGTGACAGGAAGTGTTGATATGCAACTCTGTGGTATATTTTGCTAAGGCAGGAATCACCGCCTTAAGGCAAACTGCTTAATCTTGTTGATTTTACAAGTGCACATACTCATTCCTGGAATGCGAGACGGATCTTCCCTCACAAGAAAGAAATACAAGCCAAGAAGCACTAGAAAGGAACTGGACTAGGAGAGAGGGAAAATAAATTCCTCTATTAGAGAAATAACCGCAGTGGAGACTAATCGGCCCAAATATAGCGGCTTGATTTCTCACTTGAACTTACTTAACTAACAAGGATGAAAGCCAATTTTCATATTGAATGGCTAGGATGATTTTTTATTAAGACAAATGTGGCTCCCCTTGTTTCGCCAGTACTTCTACCAAACCCMAAATCTCTGCATTGAAGTTACTGCACTGTACTCCAATTAGTATTACACTTTGCATAGAAAGAAACCAATTATCGTGAGAAAATTGTGTCTGCACGTTAAACCAGCTGTCTGCAGAGGTCTGGTGTTCATTTTGCTTTACTTTTAGTGCTGACATAAAACAAGTGCCAAAAATTTACATAGGTTCAAGACCCAGGCATGTTTAGTAAAGAAGAATCCATCAAGGGCTGTTGAACACAGAGCCTACAGCCCAGGAAGTTGTGAGCCACAGACTAGTGGAAGACGTGATAATATGCCAGGGAAACATAGCTAAGTGTTTGCCCTGCCCTCTTCCCTAAATRTCTCTTATATCTGGAGAGAGCTGAAACCACACTGTTAAAACCACAGCTTAAAAGTAAATAGACAAAATGTGTTTTAGTGTGGCTAAAGCAGAGTGCCTAGAAATGTGAAGGATCTTAGCTTAAATGGTTACTAACTTCTTGTTACACCTCAAGCAATGTGTTTTTTATGTCATTGAGATGACCACCTCATAAGCATATCTTTAACAAGTTGTTGTTCCTTAGTGTAATGTAGTGATTTAGCCTTTGCTGTGGGTATGCAACAGTGCAAAGAAAGAAATGAGCTTCCTTAAGCCCTCTCAAGAAACCAACACGCGTGGGGCAGAGGGGCAGTCAGGGGCAGCAGCAGCTTATTAAAACACACTAACTGCAAGCGACCTATCACTTTCCTCAAAAGTTACACGGCAAAAATCTCACAGTGAGACTCACTTTATTGGAGCCCGTTCCTGCCACCCTTGATCTGAGTAGTAGGACTCTGCAACTCATGCCACCAACTGAAGCTGATGCACTTAAAGCAGTGCTTCTCTTTGGCCTTGGTCTCACTGTCTTCCTAACTTATATAAATCAAATTTAAAATGCCTCCAAGTGTTCCTGTTTCTCCCTGTGTAAGGCATCTTTCTAGRGCTTCCAGGCTGGGTTTGCAGTCCCAGGGACAGAGGTGAGCTGCTCCCCTGTCACTTTATCTGGACAAACACACAGGAGTGGTCCTGGCGGTCCCATCTCCTGTTCTCCCTGCTGCTCCTGYTTGCCCAAGAAAAGGATCCTGCAGCTTCCTCTCTCCCTATTGGTGCATTAGATGCATCACACAGTGTCACTGGACTTGCTGTATGCAAAAGAAATCTAATGAAATGGTCTTTCCTCCTCCCCTATGCAGAGTGATGACTGGAACCAATGGAAACGTAACTGCAGGTGGCTCAAAATCACTGACACTTTATTACCTGCTGATTTCTCATTGGAACAACTCAGTGTCTTTTCATTTACACACATTTCCTCTTTTCCTATGGAAGGGGCATTTAAGAGCAAATAACTTTTTTGTAAATTGGGCCATATGCCTAGTCCTCAGGGGCCCACAGCTTCAGCCTCGATCTAGAAAACCCAGGATAAATCAGAATACAACAAACCCTACACTAGACGTTCTCTATTGCATACAAGACAGTTTGCTCCCAGAAAGAGGATGACTGCTTGAGTCTGGGACACTTTGTTCTTATGGAAAGTCTCTGACTCCATACCTGCCAGGAGAGATGCCGCTCTTATCCCAGCCTCAAAGGACTTTCTTGCTACATCTTCTCCYGGAAAGCACAGCTAGAAGCATACCACAATCATACCACTAGTTTCCCGCCTAGCAAACAATCACTTTTTTCATTAACTAGATTTTAAGTATATACCAAGGCACCGCGAAGCCCTCCTGCGACAGCAGAACGGGCAGACGTAGTCATGCACGTTGCAATATATTTTCAACCCACCAGCGCCATTTCCTCCTCTATTRTCTCCCTTTATGGCCCTGATGTCATTTGGAATAAACTTTAATTGGGTCATTTTGTCATCCGCTGAGCAGCTTCCATTAAGACGCCCCTACCGCAGCAAGCAGGGTAGCAGGCTCTCTGTCACAGGCAGTTGCCACTTAGTGAAGTTTCACAAACATATCTTCATTATTTATGCATGCTGTGCTTTATTACCGACACCAGGTGTGAGCCAGGAACACTTCACTACACACAGGCAGCTAAAGAGGTCAAATGTCACTGTTAAAGTAATAACGATAAAAAACTGAACAACAGAGGTGTGTTCTCACATGACTGTCACTTGTCCTGTGCCTCATAAAGCCTCGGCAGCCATGCTCAGGTGCTAGAGGAATATTTTAAGGGTGATGAATCGGTATTCATCACGCTAGTACTTGGGAGGACACGAATGTCCCCATTTTTTTGATGCAAAAGCAAACTTTTGACCTTAAGGCTTTTTGTACTTTAATGTAAGTTTGTGTTGAAGTACATATGTATATGTGTGTGTGTGTATGTGTGTGTGTGTATATATATATATGTGCATATATATGTGTATATATATATATACACACACACAAATGAACACATGTTGTCCAATGAGTGAGTGGGCCCAACACTAATGCAATTTGATTTTACACTGTATCCAGTGTAATTGTCTATACAGCAGCAGAACTATTTCTGATTTACACTTGGTTTAAGAGTGATTAGAATCAGGATCTCTCCAGATGYGTGTGTGCATTTATCTATATATCTATAAAGCTGAACGAAATGTCACAAAATTGATATGTTTCCTATCTGTAGAAAATGCCACATATACAATGACTGACAAATCTGCATTGATTCCACCGAGATCACAAGTTCCACAGGCATTTTTCTTGTTCATTTAAATTGATGGTAAAAACAAAATGCTTCTACAAAAAAGTATTTCTATAAGCTTCATCAGGGCAAGATCCAGCCTCAGGTTTCAAATGCAGCCCTGGTAGTACTTTGGAAATGCACATTAGATTTTTCTTAGCTTTTATGTTTCTTTTACGTTATCATATTGTAGCTGTAATATATGAAAGAACTACAAAATTTAATTAGGAAATGCTTGCTAGGTCATAGCAAAATTGGCACACTAAACACATAATAAATGTCTACTTTACTTTTAATTAAACAGCTTCCTCTTAAAGGTTTTTAATCACTAGTTTAGATAAGTGGGATTTGTAATGATTGTTAAGGTACTGTGGAGAGTGTCTGAAAACATGCACCTGCATGTAGTTAGAAAGGGGTATTACGGAAAATGTTATTGAGACCGTAGAAAAGCTTTCCTTTATGATTAGCATGTTGTTAGAATGATGGATAATTTCATAATTCTCCCTAGCCATGCAAAATCCTTTTACAGTAGTCTGTTAAAAGCCTGCTTGATGTTAAGGTTTTATTTTTTAAAAAAATCCTAGATCATTAATACCATCCATACTTGCAAAAAAAGTACTTACAAAAGAAGGGATGCATTGTAAAATATTCCAATGAACGAAACTAATGTTAAAGAACAGTAAGATTAAAGAAACCATGAACTTGAAAATACTTTTTAGATTTCTTTTTTTTTTTTTCTCTCTTAAAAGGCTCCGATTATATGAGATATCACATCTCCCTGTAGTTAGTCACTGGGTTACTGAGAGTGTAGGTTAATTTCAAACGTTAAATCACGTATTCATCTAGCAGCTCTGACTTTCTTCTGTTGCACATTTTATTTAGAGAGYGGTAATATTTAAAAATCTTACAGGATACCAATAACAGAACAATTTCTAGCATTTTGACTCAGAGACATCTGTCCTGCAACACGTTTCTTGTCATCCAGGCAGTGTTTTTTAAAGTGGGTTTTCCATAGACATGTGTCCTGCAATTTAAAACAATATGAAATAATGTGGAGAGATCCTCTGACAGGAAAATAGGAGTGACATGTTTAAGATGAAGGGGTGCAGCTACCGAAACAGTGTGTGATGGAGATTTAGAGTGATGGTTGAACCATGTGAATTGTTTATCCATTCTGCCACGTTATTGCTGCAAGCCAAGAGAGGTGTGATAATTTATTTGGAAAACCACARTTTAGTACAGTGAGAAAAAGTAATCTACTACAGCTCTGACAGGCCAGGCAGATAGATATGAAAAAGAGAAACAGATCTATTTCTTGAGATGTAGGTAACATTTATGAATKAATAGACAGGGACCTTAATATATGAGTTGCCATCCCTCAGCTGTTTCAGCAGATGGCCTACTTTGTGTGCTTTGCTCCAAATTCCTTAATGGAAGGTGTCGTATCTCTAAATATAATGCATCGTGAGACATTTTATTGCTCACTACATTTATATCAACTATTTCCTTGACTGTTCTTCTAGTGAGGATAGTTACTTTCTCAGTAAGAAATGTGARGAGGGCTAAGCTATTTTACCACAATAGCATGACATTATTTTGACTACCAGCATCTATTCCCAGATCTCGYTGTCATCCCTCTGCTGTCTCCTTTCTCCTCTCTAATTCCTGTATATTCCAGCAATTTGTCCAGCAGCKTGCAGGTACCTGCCTTCACATGCCGGATACTGGTGCCACTGCACAGCTGGCTAAGAGGCTCTGCTGCCAGTCCAGCCACCTTGTTGCTGGCTGGATATTTCTCGTGCCTATTAAAAATGAGAAGTGGCCTGAAATGCCCATTAGACAATGYTGACATTTGGCAAACAGAGCTGTCTGCTGGGTTGCAGTCATTGTGGACAGTGTCACAACAAATCTGCCAAGAGCCATCAGGTCTCCCCATGGGATTCAAAACCCATCTGTCACTCATTGGTACAGGATTTGGGTGCCAGGGTTCATGGGGAGGGGGTGATTTCTCACCCCCGTGGAAAGTGGTTGAAGTGTCCCCTCTAGGTTTGTAGGGCAGCTGCTAGAGAGTGACCAGCACRGGACCTGAGATCCTACATGCAGGAAAAGGTACTTATGCTTCTGTATGTGAGACTTCCTAGAAGGGCTCCTACAAGAGGCAAGCACATTTGTGAAAGAATAATGATGTTATTTTTGAAAAACTACAGTAAAGCCCAAATTGCAACGCTTGGCTGTTATGTTCACTTGAGGTCCACAAATGGTTGCACTGAGAAGAGCAGAGAGCCCCCAGGAAATGACATCATATTAGTTTGGATCCCTCCTGCTAATTACCAAAAAGCCCTGACCAGCAAAGCACATCCTGACAAATATATGACTTGGTTGACTTCCTAAAAAATGAATACCAATACAGCATAAAAGTAATTTTCAAGTCAAAATCCAACCCAGGCTATTTTTTAACTTCTCATTTTYATTGAAGAGCTTGTACAAAAAAGTAGTGTAGCTCAGGGTAGTAGTCTAGGGCAGGTAGAAAGGTACGTTCAGCAAGTGCTTGGAGTTACTGCTGCAACTTGAATAAGTCTGTTCTCCTGCCTCAGAAAAGGAAAGGGCTAAAACCACACTGATGAGTCTTAATCTTATTAGAGATACATGTCTCAGCTGACCTTGTAACACTATGAACCGACTGCCACGAGTGACACTAGTTGAGGGATTAGGGCATCAGGGCACCCAAGTGAGTAGCAACATCCTGAATATGAGAAAGCAGAAACTGGCCAGGGAAAACCCAGAACATTTAAATACAATAGAGCGTTTATCAGTCATCYTGAAATAAACTCAAGCCCACTTGAAGATGGCCACACATCCATAATAACAGATTGAAGACTAAGATTTTCACTTCCATTAGCAGCTTGTGTAAACAAGGAGGGAGCTGGCAGCAGGCTCTCCAAGTGTCAAAGGCTCCTTCTGTGCACAAAGTAGGAGAGAATGGTGGCAGAGCTCCAGGATAAGAAGAGTTTCAGTGTAAGGAAGAATGGTCCTCCCACCTGTGATGGGAGAAAGCCCTTATCACAGAAACATCATGATCATCAAGTCCAACCATAAACCCATCACCACCATGCCTGCTAAGCCATGTCCTTAAGTGCCTCATCTACATCTTCTTGAACRCTGCCAGGGAAGGTGACTCAACCACTTCCCAGGGCAGCCTGTTCCAGTGCTTGACTACTCTTTCCATGTAGTTTTTTAACTAATATCTAACCCAAATAGAAAGACTTGTGTCTTCAATAAATGAAGTCAGCCTCAAAATGAAGTCAGCCTCATGAACTATGTGTGGTGATGTGAAATGTCAAYCCTGAAGAATAAAGCCACCTCTTTGTCTTTCCCAAAGTCTCCTAGACACTAATCTGGAAATCTTTGCGCCTTAACCTCCTGGTGACCAAGGAAAGAAAGGAAGAGGCAGAGCACRCTGCTTTCCTTCCACTGAGAAGGATGAAAAAAGGTCCCAGAGTCCTTCCGCAGCTGGATAGTAACTAGGGAATTAAACAGCGGTAAGTGTTAGACSGTTTCTGCTGGCTTAAAACTGCTTGCTCAGGCGCAAAAGTGCTTCTCAGGAGACTTTCGGGCATGTCAGTGGTGCAGGCTCCACTTTCAGCAGCTTTTTAATATAAATTAGCTAGTAAAGAGGTGCAAAATTCCCCTATTYAACAGGGAAGCAAGTCCCATAGAATTCTCTGGCTTCCCTCTCTTGCCTCCTATCATCTCAAGTGGAAAAAAAAAAGAAAAAAAAAAGTATGTCTTTCTTTCTAATAGCCCAGAGCCCGTTCATGTTGGAGGATCAAATCCACACTTCCCATCACGCAGACGGTTAAGGCCTAGCCATGCCTGAGCTGTTTGCATGTAACATGCACATGTTCTCCACTGCCTTTGATGCGCTGGTTTGTGCTTCCTTTCTGCCCCAGGTTACTGAACACACACCACGGTCTGCTCTTGTTCTCCTGCACAAGTCTTTTATATCTACCTTGTCTCATCTCTATATGCTGTTATAAGGAAAAGAACCACTTTTATTTATACAACCCAAAAAGGAATATGGAAACGGGCTCTCCCGAACCCATTCTACATGCAGGATATTCTGTTTTCCTACCTTTCACCTTTGAGTGCCACAAAGAGGAACATCTTTGCATAAGGGGCTTCCTTATCTCGGAGGCCTGTCAAGCGATATGGAAATCCCCAGCACTGTGTAAACATAAACAACAACTTCCACACTCCTGCCTGGGGTTTCTTTTACCAAGCTGAACTTATAAATATTTTTAACAGCTCTCTCACGGTTTTGGAATATGAAGGAGAAAGTTGCATTGTTTGTTACTTTAGTCACATTCAAAATGATCAAAGAATTTTTTGCTTTTTCCTCCTTTCCTCCCAATTCTCTCTTGTTCAGGTGATAACTTCTTTATTCCTATGTGTAAAATTTGACATGCCCCAGTGGGTAAAATCATTCCTATGTGTAACTGTTTGTTGAATCAGGCTCCTAATGGACCTTCTTGTCCATTTTGTGGATGTTCTTGGGGTAAAAAKCTGCAAAGAGTCTTCTGTAACGCAACAGGGCATCTGTCTCACCCACAGAAGCTATTTAGCAAGTGATTAGTCTACAGTGCAGTGTAATCACTKGCATTACTGGGGGGTGAATGAAGAAATGTAAATAAGAGTTCCCTTTTACTTTGTCAGTATCAAATATTTAGGATTTTACCTTATTCCCTATGGATTAAAATAAACAAACAGACCAACAAACCAAAGCAAACAAGCAACAATTCCCCAGTAAATTCAGTAGTGGATAAGCAGCCTTTAATTTCCCAAATGCAGTCTAGTTGGCTTGTAGTGCTGGCTAATACAAGAAAAGATGTCATATATTACTCTGAACTCTACATTTCCTAAGCAAAAATCAAGTCCAATTTAGAGAAGCAACGTATCAACAGATGCACAATCTTGAAATAGATAATATCCATTTTAAAAAAGTCACCTTTCTGTCAATGAAATAGAGAGACCTGAGTGTATGGTGCAGAGGAGAAGCCATCATTTTTTATATTTAATTTGCATTTTTCTTGGCATTCCCTCAACGGCCCTGTATCCTCTGTATTCTGGGGTAATCATTTTCCCTCATTGTGTGCTTGGGACTAAACACTAAACATCTATGGATGAGGTAGGGGAATGAATTTGTTAGAAAGAAGGAAAGGGTGACTGCAGAAACACTGGAGATTCATGTTCATACAGAAAATCTGAAACGATTTTTAGTTTTATATTTTGAAATTCATATTATACTCAGCACAGTAGATTTAAGCTCTCCACTTGCACTGCTTATACCACATTTTGGTAGTGGTCCATGCAGTTCTCTGTGCTCCTTGATCCTTRCAGCACTGAAGGTTTATTTTAAGCCTCCAGTATTAACTTTCCCTTATAAAGTTCATCACCACAATTGACAGGCATGAAAGTGCATAAGAAACTGAACACTATGGTTAAGCACTTTCAATGTAATGTTTTAACTGTTGACTTTAAATGTTTAAGATCGCTTGGTAAGCACATTTAGAAATTATTACATTAATGAATAGCGTAAGCGATTATTATATTCTATCAGTTACTCAAACAGAGGGATTAATGCAGGTTAGGAAAAGATGAATTTCTTATCCTGGAATTATCCTGATAATTTTTTTCAGCAATTATCAGATTATMATAATCATATAATAACACAATAATAATTATAACTTAATAATTATAATAAACCAAGGGTATCTTTCCACCAATTTTCAAACAGAAATCTTTACCTACAGCAGAGAATTGTGATTGTGAAGAAGAGGCAGGATTATGTCACTGTTCGTAGTGAATGAACAGATGCCATTCTATGATATTCACTTCTTAGTCATAATGATGCAACCATCCTGTACGAAGTAATATCAATATCTGCCACTGACACAGATGCAAAGAAATCTGTCAAAAGGGTAAGCCCCTCTGAGGTCTGTGTTTTCCACAGAGCACAGTGCACTCAAAGCACTTAATAAATAACAGTTGATCCGTGATAGCTTCTGAGCATTGCACAGAGTTTTGGAATTCGTACCCGTTATTTATCTGTTCCTATTTTCCTAGTGAAAACTACCAGCTGGCTTTGAAGTAATCATAAGTGCATCAAAAAGGAAACTAGCGAAACTGAAAAGAAGGATTTCCTTTTCTGTTGATAGTTCCCTGTATGTCACAGTACAGGGCTTTCAGTAACTCCTTATGAATTTCAAATGAAAGCCAAAACAAAATGCACGTYAAAATAGCTATCTGCATAACTTGATGTCTTAAGAAATCTGAATAACCCTCGTGGGTCATCTGAATCTAGAGAAAAATGTAAGAACACAGTTTAGACCTGATAAGCAGTAGTTTTCATAACCTGAATGAAGACAAATGAAATAACTTCCAGTTATTCTTCCTCCTGCTGGTTCATACAGAATACTGTTATTCTGGATGACTCCCAACACTATTGGTTTTTTTTCTCTTGTTATATTAATAGAACATTTTCTTCAGCTAGAAGTAGCAGATAGCTTTGCTAATTCCTCAGTTTAAATKAATAAAAATGCATACATAAAACAGAAGTGTATATAATATATATCTATATTCATGCACACCATCTATCTCTGTCCATACATAGAGAAAACAAATATTTCCATAGTAATAGCAGACAGAGAGACCACAGTATCTAAAGCTACATATAAATATAATTTATAATTATATTTAGGATGTCTTTATGTAGAAAGGAAAAGTAATAGATGAAAGTGATAAATTTTCTTGTTATTAACGYTAGTATTTTGTTTCTGCCTGATCAGTTAAGGAAAAGCAAATGTTATTGATGTGTTAAAAGGAAATACTTGTTAATAACYAGATAATTTTAAGATGTTGGGTTCATACCATCTGTTAATCTTAGTTGTGATTAAAGAGGTAATCCTAATGCCCATTATTCCTAATGACAAGACCAAGCAGGCTTAAAGCATTAGCCGTCGGAGGCCAAAGAGAAGAAGCAATGAAGGATATCAGCAATCTTAGCCACAATTGAGGAATTGGCCCGTCCTCTACACAACAAAAGTGATACAAAAGAATTACACCCTCACTAAAGTCTATTTCCTCGAATAATCACACAAAATGATTTTTCTTAAATATGATAATAAATCACAGCAAAAAATCAATGTGGCAGGGCCCAACTGCTATGGCCTGATAACGCATCAATCAATATTTAGTATTTAGATTTTAATTAATACATAGCAAAGCAGAGGCCTTTTAAGAGAGAAATATTATCTCAGATAAAAAATCCTGCAYTGTTAGCATGCAAAAGTTGTTGCTCATATCTGTCATTGATCAATCTGCTGGAGTTGTGATTAAAAACCCTTGAAAATATCAGACAAGAGCATAAAACAGATTGAGCCAAAGAGAGGATGTCGTAGGCGTYTGGGTCTGCAAAGCCACGAACGCGGGATGCCGGGTAAACCCAAGGCGGAGAGTTGCACGGTGTTGGCTGAGCACAAAATCCATCCCTCCAGCATTACTGAGCAACAGTCTAACAATCACAGTGCTTCAGCCACAGCAAAAGAAATATAAGCTCCTCGTCTGAGGACACAACTTGCATCTACCGATACAGAGCTCCCCCACTCCCCCCATCCCTAAACTCACCCCCGGGTCACAGCTAGTTATAGAACCTAAATATGWTCGCAAATTGTTTACACATTGTATTTTTTTTTCCTCACCAAAAATGACATTCAGGGATTTATTCTCACCTATTCACTGTCTGATTATACCGAAGAGAAACGAATTGACTTAGGTGACATAAAGCAGCAAACATTTTCACAGTCTTATCATTTTGGTATTTTCAGTCTTCTCTTTTTGATCATTTCTGGAAAACATTCTGGACCAGTGGAAATGTCATTCTCATTTTGACAGTTAATTAATATTCAGTATTGAAAAATGTACACATACATGTATGTACATATATGCTTATTCTGAACAAAATTCAGCATCTACCGAAGACACYAGCAAATATCTCCAGGCTTTGGCGGCTGTAGGATCTGGCTGATGGTCCTGTCTTTATATATTGGTTCTGTTTTCCACAGGACAGATTCCAGGACAGCGTAATTGAAATGGTAATAATGGGAGACTTTAACATCAGCTGACATATCCCAAACAAAAGCCTGCACTTGGCCTGAGTTTACTTTTCTTGTATATAATTTATGAGGAACTAAATCGCTAGGAAAGAACTGTGTATTTGCTTTAAAAAAATAGTCTCAGAATAAGGATGTAAAGAACAGTGAAGAAGCCATTTGACCCCACAGCTCAGTTTACCTCAGAGCTTTTAGGGACATGAACTGCACTGAATTTCCTACTACAGCCTAACAGAGAAAACAGCCTTCAGAGAAAAACAAAGAATAAATATTACTTGTTTTTATGACCTGGGAACCTGCCAGTTCCCATATGTGAAACAGGTCAGAAAAATAGAAGAAAGTAATTAGGCAATGATTTATATACTTTAACCAGTTACTCCATAGAGTTTGTACAAATTATTCAATGATAGTACGTAGGTCAAATTTATACACGGTGCAGGCAAAGCCATTTCTTGATTCAGCAATATATTAAAGGAAGGTTATTTCTCAGGTGTAAATTGGCCATCAGTCAGAGCGTAGCTACATCCAGCTGTGTCAAGGCAGTGCAACCTGTCTCGGCGAAGCCTTCAGTGCGAGTAAAATGAATATAACTTATTCAGATGGTGGGATCTGGAGCAGAGCAGCAAAAGCAGTGTCATGTGGACGGCTTCCTCCCCTTGGCTGTTGCCAAATAAATTGTGCTTGTGCTGTGCGCCCGGCCTCTGGTGCACATTGCGCACCTGATGGGCAAGGTGTAATGAAGGCACACGGGGAGCAATGTCATCGGCTGCACTCGACCTTCCCCTCCAGCAATGCAGAGGCTGTATATTTTGTGGCAAGCACTGCAATGGGCTTTACATTGTTACCTGTTACCCTACATYGTCTTCCTGCTGTATTCAAGCATTGAAGTGGATCTATCTTAAAATAAAACAYGGGTGAGGGTACATGCATCCCTTGATTTGGATATTTGAGTCTCCACGGGTCTCACTACAGAGAGCCACTTCTGATAGTTCCTGTAGCCTCAAAAATGTATGGAAACAGAAATAGATCAGAAATAAATTATGATGATGGCTTCAGTAAGAGATATTTCTTAACACAGAGTGTTGAAGTAAGCAAGGTTGATAAGGATTATGTATCTGCAGTACCCCAATTCTTCTATTACAAACTGCCATAACTGCCATTGCAATAAATGTGAAGTCTATAAGAAGAACAGAAGTGGGAAAGAGTGGTTAAAATCTACCCATTTGAAAGTTGCTCTTCCCAATATTTTTAAATGACTTGCCTAATTACAGAGGCCACCAGCTTTTCTACATTCAGTTGATTTCTAGATTCAGTGCAAGAGCATCAGCCAYATATTGTACTCCATTTTGAGAAGTGGACGTCTAATCTGTTCACAAAAGCAATTACACATTGAAGTACATCTGTGATCTTTGTGTTAGGGAATTAGGGGAGGAAAACAGTTTATACAGATTTTGTCCTCTGACGATTTTTTGAAYGTTCCAGAAATCCAATCTCACCTGGCGTCACTGCAACGCCAGCTGCTGACACCAGCACTGCTACAAGCAATGAAACACTTCTCTATCGTGCCATGTTCCCCCCAAAATCCCAATAAAGCTCRTGAAGTATGTCCTGCCCTTTGAAGCAATAAAGGCTTACCCTACATGAAGTTCAAAATGAAGTGACAGTTTCCATGAGCAGCTACAAGATCACATAGGGACCACTTCCCCAAAATTTCAAGGTTMAGAGAACCTCTCCCCTGTTCTTTTMSTTCTAGCATTATCCTCATTATTTATTGACTGACTCTTCTTCCCTACCAGTCTCAGGCTTCACTTCTTCTAGCACAGACATCTTATAATACACTGGAAGAAGATGAAGGAATTAGTTAATTCCCCAGAGCTGGCCCAGCCCCACCAACCTGCAAATTCCTATATAAAAGCTGGCAACTGTGATCTTTCCTCTAAGCCAGCGAGAGGATTAACTCCTTCCCTACTTTAGTTTGCAGCTCATTCACAAGCTGTTCACTTTGTACATCCAGTAGTTCATATCTGAACTGCTTTGATTGGATACAACAGGTCACATTAGCATGTTTTTTTTTCCCTGCTTATTTCAGCCAGTTAAGTCCTAAACAGGAATAACCAGAGAAGTGTTTTGGGGCGAATATTCTGCAATGGATCAGACCATTCCTCTAAAGTGATGTTTTTGTGRCTATTTCAATACACCCCTGTGCTGAACCAAACAGAGAAAATGGGAATGCAGATGATACAAAGGAAACTTAWTTTTTTTAAAAGGAAAGGTAGACCTTTAAGAAGCGTCATTTTTCTCAAGTTCTAATAAATACTAGTGATAGGAGCTCACACTGAGCCACATCCCAGCTGCAGGTGAATGCTAAATTGATAGGAACTGCAAGTGCGAACCTATGGATGAGGTCTTGTTTTACCAAAAATCTTGAATATTAGCCCTTTCTTGGTGATGTTAAATACCAGCAGCTGCACTTCATGCTCTTAAAGAAAGTCCTACATGGGGCCTCAAAGATAATTATTCTTAATTTTTCTGTCAGACTTGTCTATTCTGGTCTAAAAAAGCCGTTCTAATTTGGCCATGTCTGTGGCACTAGGGAACCGACCCATCCTGGTGCTTCGGCTCTCCAGATCCAACTTCTTTTACTAGCTGGGCCAGACCAAAGCACATTGGCAAATGGGGGGCTACAAGCTCAAAYGTTTTGCTCCAGTAGGTACATGTGAAGGGGAAAAATGTTTTGGGGTCCTGGCCAGATCTCCCTCTGCCRGTCTTGGTGGGCAATACGGACAGACACCATCTCTGTGTGTCCCTGCTGAACATCTGACATTCATATCAACAGAGATGTCCCACTGCCCCCAGGCTAGAACAGGGCTCTAGGGAAGACAACTCTTTTACTGAAATTAAGCTTGAACTGGAGAATCTCAACTCTTTTTCTGAGCCCCTTCCCTGGCATAGCCCACTGCCTCTTGGTTTATGCTGCTTCCCCTCAGATGAAAGATTTTGTTTTAAGCTCATCTGTATCAGAATACATGAAAGCTTCTGAAGAAGAAAAGATAAATAAAGAAAAACTTCTGCTGTGACTTTAACACTGTACAATTTCTTGCTTTCTCAAGAGGTCCCCCTATGACAACATGTTTTTGAAGATGCTGGTATGCAAATGSCAACATGGGCTCAAGCATATTGAAAGAAGGAAAAAGACTGAGTCATGGACACTAAAGTTTTCCCTTCTAGTTATGTTCATAATCCTTTTCTTTGCAGGCAGAAAATTTCTGCGAAAAGCTGGGTAATAGTAATTAGAACAGTTTACAACCTTTTTGACAGGCTCAAGCCAGTTTTGACTTTTTTTTAAGATAGTCTTCCCCCTTCACCCCTCAGATATTTTCAGAAGATCAAAATTGTTGAGAATTTTGAAAAAAAAATCAAAAAACCTGTATCTAAGTTAGATTTTTTTTGGTATTTTAAAATTTCCTATAATCTTTTTAAGGTAGGGAAATTAAATTTTCCTCTCCCAGTTATTGGTAGCATTTCAAAGACATTGTATCTCATCTTGGAATAAASAATCTGACCCCCCAAACGAGTGGGCAGGTGTGTGTTTATTTCAGCAGAGTGCTACATTCTCCTGTTAGCTGTGAACTTGGCCTAGTGAATAGGACGAGTTTAGCCGAGAGAGGTGGAGGACTTTTTGGGTGCAGAGAAGGCAGGTCGTGAGCTCATTCCATCTCGTGAGGTATGGGCTGAGTGAGTCTGACCAGGGCTTTAAGAGGAGATCGTCCTGATAAGGAAGCAGGATACTGCTGGAAYGAGTGTTATCTGTGACGCAGGCGTCACTTTTCCTTCTATGTGAAGACATACTGACTCAGTTAGATTTGCCACTTCTTGGGTTAGACATAAACCAGAGGTCTGTCTRACTGCTTGTGACCATTGGAGAGCCTAAGGCTTGTCAACTTTCTTGCATTTTTCAGATAATAGCCATCAATTCACCCTTCCACCAGCGTTACTACAAATATCCTTCTAGGCCATTCCCTGAGCTGGGTTGTAGCTCATCCTGTCTCACAGTTTGCCTCCAAAAGATGGGATCAACTGCTTTCCCGTCTAACTGTACCTCCTCCTCAGTTCTGCAGCTGCCACCARAGATTCACTGACCTCCCTCCTTCGACACCTGTACTGGCAGTGAGGGACACGTCCTGCATAGAAAGACATGGGAGAAATGGTGCTGACACCACATCTGATAGGAGGACTGGAGAAAACAGGCAGGAGGGAAGACTCCAGTTATGGCAGTGGAAAGACAGAGAGAAACACAAGAACATCCAAAAGCAATGGGAAGSCTTCTTTTTTAGCCAGCATCGCTAGCACACAGAGCAACATTTCTGGCAACGTTGCTGTTGCKGGTTATCAGAGAGCACCATGACAACTTGTCAAGGATGAAAGGAAAACACTTAATTATAAACAAAAATGAGAAAGATTTCTTTGGTGTTGGGCTTTGTAAAATCCATGTCACATTACAAATGCTGAATCTATCTTGACAGCGTCCCTGTAGCTTCTACTGTGCTTGGAGAGTTGCTCTGAGCAGAGATGCTCCATAGATGTTCTTGCAATATTTAGTATGGAAAACTTGTGCCTGAAAGCTTTGTGAACTGCCAAATTCTGAATTTAGGAATAACTCACATCATTCTGTCTATTTTCTAACAAGCTTATCTTGGTCCTTCATGTGTTATTGCAACTATTTTGTTGAAAAAGCACTTCCTTGTTGTGGAAGAAGAACTTAGAATTGTACAAGAAAATAAATTATGACTGAGCGGGTACATCTTGCTATATCTGGGGAAGCCTACACAGATTTGGCCGCATTATACACACACCAAAAATAACGTCAGGCCTTGCTCAGTTGTATGCTTGTTACAATCCGACATAAATTCTTTGAAGATACCATCTGTAAGAGCCTACTCCTTGGTGGTAATTAGAACATAAAATTATTCCACAATTTAAAATCTATTTTCCTGCTGAATCATTCTCATTTTTTTGGCCTTTGATAGTAGGGAAAAAAAAAAAAAAAAAAAAAGACAAGCAAAGGAAAACATCCAATGCTTGTAGGCAACCCTGGGAATAAATATATAGAGAAGGGAAGCATATATTCATGTTACGATACACGCTTACATGCTAATTTGATACATGATGGCTTTTTATTCTAGCAATATCATTTGTGCTGCCACAGCCAGAAGTCTGTGCCAGCATTTTCATTACAAATCCACTGTTCTTGGGGATTTACAACTTCACTCTAAACATTGTTCTGGAATGAAACTTGGCAAATGGGTCTCAGCCCAGGAGCAATTTTTTTTTAACCCATCCATTTGACTGTTAAGTTATAGTGGCATAAAAATATAGTTGTACTGCTCAAATAACTTAAAATGGCTTTGAATTAAAAAAAATGAAATAAGTTTATGGCATGGTGTAATTACTTGTGATATTCAGAGGAAACAACACAACAGATGAAAACAAAACTGGCCAAGATACTGTAGCAGGGAAACAGGATAGTCCAGCAATGCATTTTCTCCATGATTTTTAATAAAAATGACATTCTGTGCACCATTAACTGCAATCCTGCTTTAGTTGCCTTTGCTGGACAGTTGTATTCCTCATGAGGAAAGCTACCAAAAATGGTCAGAATCTGTTACAAGACACTACCTGAACACACGAATGTAGTGGAACCAGACACACGCACCCACCAAGCTCTCCTAGAAAACCATYTGGCAGCAAGCTACTGAGAACAACTTATACTAGGAGGCCGTTCTTGATTTGCCCTGGAAACACAGACTCTCCCAGATTAGAGCTTGGTGCATCAGAATGAGCTGAGGTATTTCCATGCATGGCCTGCAGTGGGGAACACCACAGCGAAGATGCTTCTAGATAGGGCACAGTGGTGACTTCCCAACTGACTGGGCACTATGCCCAGACTGGCTGAAGGAGAGATGTGCTGAATGCAGTATATATGGAATAACAGCAACGAGATGAGAAGCTGAGTCAAGTGGGAGATAAAATACAAAGATAACGTGGGAAGAAGAACTAATCCTTCTTCCTGAAAAGAAAGAAAGGAAAAGAGACCGACTAGTGGGACAAACAGACTACTGGAACTAAAGAGTAAGAATTCTGAGTTTCTTCAGGCTACCTTCTGCCAGCCCTCACCCAGGCAGAGATTTGGGTAATTATTTTGGGTGGATTTTTTTAATCAAGTAGAAGTACTCAMAGTGCAAACTCAAGTTAAAATGATGCTCTGTTTGTACTGTGAACCTCTCCATGCTTATCTACAAGTATTGTTGCTACTAGTTAGGATCGCTTGAGTAACAGGCATATTGAGTATATACTATTTTATATTATAAAACTGAAATACAACCCTTCAATCTAATGTATGACAGAAGAATAAATGGACTAGAGCATTTCCACTTGAAAAAGGTAACTGGGAGTAGAGAAATGAGATGTGATAGTCCTATCTATAATGATGAAAGACAAGGAAAAATTAATATTGGATAATTCTCCACTGTTTCACACAGAAAAGGACTTAGGGGACATCCCTGATGTTGCATTCCTGCACAGCATGTAGAGCTCAGACAGAAGTAGCACAGTGCTCATGTGGCAAGAAGGGTSCAATGAGAGGAGAGGAGATGGTCTTGGAAGCAGCCGAAGCAAGACCTCAGAGCACCTCAGTTTCTTGACAGATTGCAAGGTATACGGTGATCTCTAGCTCTGGGCTGACCTGAGGCAGAAAGGGGGTGGTGAAATAACCCAGAAATCTGCACAAGTGAGGAAAGAGTCAATATGCAGCGACAGCATCAAACAGGCAGAGGGGAAAGAGAAGGAAAAAGAAAAGGCTTCTCTATAAGTTGTTCTTCTCCAGGTTGCTCTTCTATGGGGCTCAGTAAAGATGTCAACTGATGGGTACTGAACAGTTTCAGATGGGAACTGAGCTGCTTGGACAATCCTTTCTCCCCTGCTCCCATGTTTGCATTGCCATAGGTTGATTGGCTTTTGGTTAACTCTCAGGCTTTGCTTAGTGCCTTCAGAAGACTGGATCAGGGCTGTGGATTTAGGAATACACGTCTAAACTTGTAGTTCACTCTCCTATAGAGTAGGGTTCAGCCTCTTCTGTGGCAGCAGAAATAGGCACCTTTACATAATTCACGTAAGTTGATGATTTATATGAACTTATGGAGGTCAACACACRCAACTAATTTTAAGCACAGGACAGAAACTGGTATAATCTCCCCTGGTTAAATACCCAAAAAGACGGACAAAGAAAAATCCTGATCCAGTTGAAGTCATTTACTGCTCTCCCATTAACTTCCTTGAAGAGATCAACCTTCTTGTACAGTCTCTGAAGTAGAATAATTTGAATTCTCACTTCACCCTTTCCATTTCTCCCTATGAAGTCAATGTATTCATGTACATCTGAGAGTGGAGTTTAGCTTTTCATTTTGTTTTTGGTCTATGAATCCAGCTACTGCCAGTTCTMTCTGTTGCCTGCTTTCCCTCTCAGTTCTCTAATACATCTTTAGACATTGATTGGAGATTGTTAAGCCATGTCTAGACCTGAAAAAACAACATGAAAAGGTAACAAGAGGGATCTTCAGCTGGTATTTTAAGTGCTGATTTACACTGGCTAGAAATGTAGCCTGACAGGGGATGACATATTGAAAATTAAATACAATGCAGTAATTTGCATCTTGGCTGTGTACACCTTGCCACAATGTAATGTTTATTTCCACAAATATTTTTGTGCATACAAATGTGTCAGCAGAAAAATGCTACCCATGAAAAAATATTTGTTATAAACATAGGTCGAGCTCTACTTCTCCCTCTCATGCATATGCATAAAGATAAATGTGCACACATATACCGTATATGTACTCATTCTCTAGGTAATCAGAGACACAGATAAAATAAAGCTTCTAGAGTGACAGACATTGTGCAGACAGGGTTGTTAGTTTATGTAGGCTATAGGCAGAGTCGACTGGAAAATTTTGATCACTTTAATTTACTATATCCAGCATGCCTGCTGTACTCGTCCAGCACTTTTATCAAGCCCTGTGAGGTGGTATTGATTTTTTTATTTTCTATGTAGGATAAGAAGACAGAGAGTTAGGAGCAAGAGTGAATGAAGAACTTTCCTCAGATTACTGCTATTCTCTAGCTTATTGCATCCTGTCGTTTGTAGTTTCAGATGATGTCCAGTATGTCAGGGTTGCTTGAAGCAATAAACAGGGTGAATAACAATGGAAAGGCTAGATGAGAAAGATTGAAAAAGGAGAAAGAGCCAGCAAAGAAAGTAAGAAAGTGAATGTGAGAAATAGGAAAGAGTGGAGAAAAAAAGCAGAGGTTGAGAAAAAGTGTTCTAGGTGCAGAGAGCTTGATAAGCACACTTCTTTAAAGAAACTATAAGTAACCACGACAGTTTTTCAACCAACAGCTAAACATAAAATCTGTGGAATTGTGAAGGAATTGTGAAGCAGTAGCTATGTGTAACTATCTTGCTATAACAAAAAGCCAGGCAAAATACAAATGTTTAAGGTAGATATTATTTTTTTTTCTTTCCTGAATGAATCCTAAGTTACTTAGGATTCAAAGGATGCAAATCCTTTGCATCCATTAAGATGTGCTTCTAGGAATATACAATACCATGCAGATTTCTAATCTTCTCTCRGCCTTTTTTTCTGTCACAAACTATTGCTTTTCTAATAGAGGATTTTAAGTCTTTTGCTTATTCTGTTGAGTACCATCACTGCGGAACTGCCATATACAGCAGAACAGATAAAGAATCTTGATTTGGGCCTGTTAAATTCTTACATGTCAGACAARTACCATTGCTGGCTCACACAGCAGGTCCTTATTGGTCTTGTGAAAGGAGCTGCACATGTGCAGGCATGGAGGTCACAATGTCCCTGTTGGGAGCAGTGCAAGCACATCCATGTGCAGAAGAGATGTTACAGAGAACTGGAGTGAATAGATATGCAATAATATAGAATGCAAATCTGAGAGACAAATTTGTCCTTTGTTAAGACTGTAATTTTGTTGTTGTTTAATAGCAGAATCTTGAACGAAATTTTAATTTCCTTTTTTTTTTTTCCTTGACTTTAAATATACAGAGGATTCAGAAAGGAGGTGTGGTTCAACTACATGATAATAATTTGTCTCACAGCTTTTATCCTGGAGGTTGGCACAAGTACAGCTGCTACGAAAGGTAGTTTCTATAATATATTGCACACTCAAAGCCTGTTTGTTAAACTGGAGCACTTACTCATGGTGGCTCATAGGCAAAATGACCTTACAGAAATACAGGGCCTAACTCTCCATCCTCACTGTTGTGAGTAATCCTGACTCATAGAAATAGATTCCCTGCAGTCAGTTCAAAAGCTTTTTTGCATAATGGCTATTACTGATTAAAATCTATTGCCTGTTAATCTACCTTACACCAACTACTTGGGCCACTTTACACCAAATACTTATCTGGGGCCAACTGGCCTTAAAGCATTCCAGAGGTGTAAGTGGAGAAGTTTGCTTTTGCAGAGGATGGGAAATGTTTGCAGGGAATATGAAAGAGGTATCAGGATACCCGGTCATGAAGAGGTCCATGGCAGAGGATTTCTTCTCTTTATACAGTTCTCCAGCAGCAGAAGACCTTATTCCTGTGTGGTCCTCGTTTGGGATCCATCATGAACCAAGTGACCCCAACAAGACTGTGAAGCCTTGCTTCTCTGTTTCTTCCAAAGAGTAGAGATCAGATAAGAGTATTGGAGCAGAAATAAACTATTTATAAGCTCCTTTCAAATTATTCACACAAATTTGCTTTGTTATGTTGGACATTTTCTTAAGTTGAATTATATCCTTGTTCTAAACAGAGGAGTTGTGTCCTGGATTCCAGTCGAGCTTCAGAGCATCTCCACTGAAGCTGGCAGATCCACTGGTGCAAAACAAACACCAGTAAGAAAGAGAATCAGGTCTTTTTGTGCAGGACACAGCAAGCAGATTGTACGCTAGAAATGCACAGCCCTTTACCAGTAACATTATTTGAGCAAAGTTATAGCAAGTGCAGTAAGGAAGGGCTAATGCTGTCTTCACTCACATCACTAATGACTTCAGTACTGAAAAATCACACTCTAAAAGGTCTGTGATAAATCAAATATACCCTGAATTTATATTTGTTAGAAATAAGGTCCCTCCCTGCCAAGCAAAGACTGGTATTCTCTTAATAGAAAAATTACCAGTGAAGTAAAAAATTGGTTACAACTTAACATTGTAAACATATCAAAAGGAGGAAGTCTGACTGACTGGTAAGGTGAAATTTTCCTTTCAGATTTTCATTTTCCAAACTCAGAACACCTCAGAGTTAGAAAACACAGCACGTTAAACTGCAATTGTAGAATTTATCAAAYTTGGCATTAAAATTTTAGGTCACAAGTAACTGAAAGTGTTATTGAAATAAGGATATTTAAGAAAACACCAAAAAAACACGCTAAAGTGGCAGTTTTTGCATTTTAAGCATAAAAGATCTATGAATTTCCATTCAAGCTCTGAAATGCTGCTGGATCCAGCATATTTCTCATGTTAAGCTTTTTCTGGTTTTATTCACTCAGAAAGGTAGCAACTGTACAAAAATACAGGAGTAGCTACTCTGATAGAGGCCAAGGTACTCAAGRATGCTCTGAGCATCTTCCAGAGGAGCAGAGGGGCTTGCTTGAAAGTCCATCTCCTTGCAATATATATCTTCTCACATTAATAATGCAATTTGCCCGTGTGCAAGAAAACCAATACATTTGACAGAGAATATCCTACCCGCTGCTTGTGGCTCCTGTGACCTGCTCTTGTTTTATACGTACACTTTAGTCAGAGAGTAAAAAACAAACAAAAACAACAACAAAAAAGCATGCCACCACAACCCAACCTTGTTCGACATTTGTGACTCATCCCAGAATTCCTCACTAAACGAATTTTCCATATCAAACTCTGCAATAGGTATTTAAGTATATCTTCCCAAAACAAGATTCATTACCAAATAAGCGGAGAACAGAAGAACTGACTAAATTGGTTGGACAATGTAGCAACAAGTAAAAATTGAACCCTCTCACACTACTGTAAAGGACTTAGTTTGAAGAGAAAAATCCATCTTTACTCCAAATTTAAAAAGATTTTAAGTCTATCTTTAAAAAATTTTAATCAGTCTTTATTTTTGATATTGCTGGAATTTGGAGTGAGGGAAAGAAGGCATAATGATATATGACTAAGTCATTTGGATTTTTGCTTCTTTTGCTGAATCATAATATATTAAAATTTACATATCAAAATGATGATGAGAAGATAATTTATTCTACTTGCAGGCAACGTGCAAATCTTGCTTCCCAGGAAAAAAAAAAAAAAAGAATTAAAGAGGAGAACTCGACGGCGTTGGGAATTATGCTTGTACAGTTTTGTCAGTTCTCGTGTAGACAGCTTTTAAATTCCTCATGACCTGAAAACACTTAGGGGTAAGTAGTCTTAGCACCTACTGTCTAACACTTCACCAGATAAGTCCCTTTCCCTGTCTAGAATTTAGGACCTTCATGTGTAAAGTGCAGAAGTAACTAGAGACACTAGCAAGTTAAAATGATGGAAACTATATGAGGCTGTTCTGCTTCTCATCTGACGAGGTGAAGCAGTTCTTGCTCAGAAACCAAACTGCTGTAATTTATGACCACCAAACTACAGCGAGGGAACTTAATTTCAGTGGTTTCACTATCAGGGGTCCCTCTCTCTCTTACACACATAGAATTTTTTGATCAGAAAAGGCAATTCCGGTGGCTGTTTTCAGTATAAAAGGTGGCTTAGTACACACTAAGGTGGCTCTATGTTGTTAAAATGGCGACAAAGGTAGATACACAGAGAAATAAGCCAGCTGAGCGTTAGGAATAGTAGAAGAGAGACAATGCCAAGAGTGTTCATACAGGAACTGCTCCTGCTTTATCAGAGAGTCACCAGTTGCAGCCCTCTGACCTGTGTGCTACGCAGAAATCCTCATTCATGAAGGGCTGCAAGAATCTGACATTTCAGTAGGGTTCAAATTAGGAATGAAACTAATACTTGGAAGCATTGGGAATTTTTTAAAAGAATAAAAGCTCTTGAGTTTTAAATTTTATTTCAGAATATTTGTCCCCCCCAAAAATCAGAAATCAAGTCATTACAAACAATGAAATTATTTTGACTGCTGAAGTAGAATATTTTGATCACATCAGGATTTCTTTCCCAATGCAGAAATTCTGCTAATTGGCAATATTTGCATTTATATATTAAAGGAAAAATCGTATGCTTCTCATTTCGGCCTCTGGTCAAGAGAGGCTTATACTGTTAGCGTTATAGTGCAAAATTCCCAATGAAACTTTGCTGGAAGCAACACCATGCACCCGCAAATACAAGTATAAACATAAAGTAACTTGTCTGTGCAGAAGTTATGTGACATGCTCCCAGAATAATTTGAAGGCCAAGAATTGAAGATGGAAGGTAGCATTCAATGGGTCTCAAAATCAGCTCATTTACACTTCTATATATATTTAAAATAACCAGTTTTAGAAGATGTTGTGCCTATTCAGTGGAATAATGACAATACCTATCTCTTTGGTTTGGGGAGGGTACTACAATATTATTACCACTGTTAAATACACAACAGCTGAATACCTATACAGATGCAGGTACTTGACTATCCCTATTAAGTAATCACTGCTCCCTCTGCATTAACTAAGGCTCATTTAAACACAAAAATGTTGGTATTATTCAATGGTGTGAATTACTCTTGACAGTTCAGCTTTGCCTGTATTTTATTTTTTTCCTGTTCCTCTGTACAGAAATAATGTTAGAAATAATGAGAAATTTTTAATTATAGAGAACTCTTAGCAGATAAACAATACAGAAGATTTAGGAGTTTTAACAGCTTTTGTCTATTGAAAACACACGTCAGATCACATTACTTGAATTACCAGATTTTAAAAAGGCTAAAAATTAAATAAATGGTTTCAGTCCATCTAGGTTATTTCAGAACAGTAACGCAAAGATGTAACAGCAATAATTTAGACATGGGTAAAGAACCTTCAAAATCAATAGTGCTGGAAGAAATGAAACATATGCTGATGCAATCAAACAGAATTGAATTTCATATAAATGTTAGCAAATCTATATCAGATTATCACTGCAAAAACTTCATTTTCATTGATTTATAATGTATTATTATTGTTTCCACCAAACTGCCATAGACAGCCATTTAGCAGCTGCCAAGCGCCTTAAGGGTAAATAAAGGATATCACTGATGGTGCTGGGTTATAGAAGTTTAAGAGACCAATAACTCACAAGCGCGGCAGGTGTGACATTCTATATATTCTTTAGTCTTTTATTTTAATCCTGTTGTCTAAATCCCTCATAATTTTAATAGGGGGAGGGTCAGTTACAGGTTTCATAAAGGAACTATGAAGGATAAAGTGAGTTTGTGCCAGTCTCTCTCTCGAGAGGTAGACAGAGTGCTTTCATTAAGCAATCAAATGATAGATTAAAAATGCAGAAAGATGATCACAGGCAGTCTCATGCTAGAGACACACTCTGACAGGCCTGTTCCTCCAAAAGGGAGCTGAGGAGTACTCTTTAAACGTGACCAAGGCTTTGGGTTGGTGGACATTTGATTAACACCTAAATCCTGGAAGTCTTGATCGTCTCCAATCCAGTGGATCCTTCCATCCTTCCATTGGATGAATAAAATGAACACGGCTGATATGTGTTCTACCAAGGCTGAAGCACACTCTCTTTTAATCTACTGATGCTACTGATTAGTGTAGCTGACATCAACAGGAACATCTACTCTTAAAATTGGGCCTGGCAGGAAGTTCTTTGAATAATGTTTTACTTGTTTTAAGATGTAGCAAATGATCAGGGACTGGTTGAAGCTATTTCTGAGCCCAGGAAATTGGTTTTAGACAAAAGAAAGGGTTAGAAAACCTAATCTGTTTCAGTTCAACACTGGCTTTGCAGTATTTTGATTTTTCATTTCCAAATTAATGTTTCATTGACAAGGTTTGTGAAGATCTACCTAAAAATATTTTTTTTTTTTTTAAGCCAACCAAATAAACAACCAAAAAAGAACTATCTCAAGCTTATATGAACTACTGCTTTCAGGTCAAATAGAATAGCAAAAAATAAAAGTCAACCAGTAAAAACTGTTAAAACTGAACACATTTTGTTTTGATATCTTCCCTGCACTTTTAGTAAACTGAAGAAGCAAAAATCTCACTGTTCCCTTTATGCCTCTAGTTAAGAGCATAATTAAACATCCCAAGGCTTTGTTTAGCACTCAGAAACTTAAAACATTAATTTGGCAATCAGTTCCTTTTCTCCCAACATCCCCTTGTACCAGAAATACATTTGCCATGTTTTTAGAAGTCAGGTGTACCTTTAAATACACAAAGTGTTTCTTTCAAAACAGGTTTGAAACTTTCATATTCATATCAACAGATACTAAAGCAAGATAATATGTAAAGCCAAAAAATTATTTTTGTTTTTTGTTTTAATTTCTTTTCTTTCAAATGATCACCTGACAAGTCCAAGTCTAGGTTGTCTTGTAGGTGTGACTGTTCTTTGCCGAAGAGAAAAGAGCTCTTTTGTTATTTTGGGGCAGGTGGAAGAAAAAAAAAAAAAAAGTGTATTCAGGAGTATTACCTCTTTTTTCACTGGATTTAGGATACGATAATATGTGTTTTTTGTCATATATCATTTGGGTGTATAGTATGTGCTGGAGAGGGAAAAAAAAAAAATCTATTGGCAAGCTCCCACCTAAACGTATGGCCAGAAGAGGTGCAGAAACCTGTTCAATAATTCAGGCAATGATGACCTCAGAGGTATATGTGTATGTTATCTGCTTTGGCTCATGGTATGTGTATTTTGGCTGCAAAGAACACTTATGGTGAAAATCATATCAAGTTGGCCAAGCCAAAATAAACAAACACATATATATTTTGAGGTCATTTTTGGCCATTGAGATCATTCAACTCTTTCAATATTTAAAGGAGAAACGAGATTTGCCATGATCATAAACATTTTATTTACTTTTTCCTCTGTTGCAGCATGATTATTTTCAGTAATAAATCCAGCCAACAAGGAGCTAAAGGACAATTACTGCACACTAACAGCATATGTTCACTGTCACACTAACAGGGCTTTCCACGAGCAAAAGCCTGACAGGCAGGCTAAAAAACGCCGACAAATACAGCTTGGGATGAACGTGATGGTTCCAGTTCCCTTTGGAGTAGATCTGTGTTCCTTACCACAAAAGACATGAGCTTACCTGGTACCTACCGGCCTTACAGAATTGAAGGAACAAGAGCATAATGTAGCCTCCTAGGCTAATTACTGATGTTTTATATAAAGCTCTCACACAGCTAAGGACAGGTTTGCATTACTGCTTCTGTAAAGTACAGTGCTCCTTCTATCAAGAGTCTAGCATTCAGTGGTGCCAGTTGGTCATGTTTCAGTTCTCATGACTTCTAAATTCACTTTACCTCATGCCAACCAAAACCCTTCCGAAGCAAAACAAATAAACTTTTGCTTTTTCTGGTTCTAGTCCAGCATGATGACTCTTCAGCTTATATATTTGCCTTGGTGTTGATTCCCATTATTACCATTGGAACACTGTGTGGACCAGAGGTCCATTGCAATCACTTTGAACACAGCATCACAGCCTTTGAAAACAGCCAATCTGAATTGCTGAGGTAAAAAGGTCCCACAAAGGGGAAAGAGATCATAAGTATAAAGGTTTATTTAGAGGTAGAACACCAGGTGAACATCTGGGAAACTGAGACTCAGTGTCTGCTTCAGACAGTTCCCTTATGACCATGTGAATCACATAAACTCAATTAGGTTTTAATTTCTAGTCTACCAAGTGTTTTCCCTCTTGACAAAGGTGAAGTCCATTAATGAAAGAGAGACTCAGATCAAAGTGCTGCCAGATTTTCAGGAAAGAGACACTGCAGGATATGTGCTTTTGGAGAATGACTGCACAGTCGAAATGAGACAAAGAAACCTGAGAAAAGTGTATCCAGACAGAATAAGTATTTTACCCTATTTTGCAACAGTATCTCTTTATTACACAAAAGACTGATGCAAGGACAGGCAAAGCCCTCAAAGAGTGCTCAAAGCTGAAAACAATATTGAACAAAATTTAGGCTGCAGAGCATTTTGCCTTGTATAGGTTATGTTTATTGGTGCAGACTTTGGGTTAGGAAGTAGAATGTTTCTGGTCCTATTGGTGTGTACAGCAAAACAAGTGGTGCCAAGTACCCAGCGACCACAATAAGTACATTTTGACATAGCACTTAGCTCTCTACTTGCTTCCGCTGACTGAATGCCCAATTGCTGCTAGTGTGCATTAACTGTGCTCCTGAATGCATATCCACTTTGTTGTCCACTGAGAAGGAACTAGTTCTGGTGACTTGAGAACATTCCTCAATAGAAACCAAAGCACAACCATTTCCTATTCAGGCACAGTCCTGAGCCAACGCAAAGCACTCGTATAGACATATCCAAACCGGTTTCAAACTAAAGCTCTAATTTATGCAAGACATGGTGAGCAGAAGCCAGTCTCTAAGTCCCATCTGACTTTACGCACTCCTTCATTAACTCCTTTTTAGATATCTGTGAATACACTTTCATGTGTATGTCATACAGATTACCCACAAAGTCTTGCAGTGTAGTGGCTGCTGCACTGGTCATAAATGGCAGTATAAGGGAATATAACTCAAAGTTATCTTTCCATTGCCTAACCTGTAAGTGTAAATTGTTATCTTCTTCAGATTTTAGGTTACACTGAGTGAAAGTATAAATACTAGCTGGGTTAACCTGGGAATGATGACATTGGCCTGGAATGCTAATGAGCTTCAGAGAGGTGTGGTTAACAGGTGCCAGCACTTACTACATTTTGATGTTAAGCCTCAGAAATTTGATTGCACCTGCAAAGGCTACCTTCATCTCAGAGTTACAGGGCTGAAGATTAACAGCTGAGAGCTTAATACAAGCCAGGAAGAGACTCAGATAACTAAGCTTCTCTTCATCAGGTATCATACACATTCTAAAATGTAGCACATCAGAGATTCATAGTTATGTATAGAAAAAAACAAGGACCAAAAAGAGAGACAATCTTGTAGCTACACAGAACAACCCAAATCTAAATGTTCAATTACACCAAACCTGGGCCTAGCACAGAGAGATGTGATTTCTAGCAGTGCATCCACAGCTCTCAGGGAATACAGATGATTCTACGCTTGCCAAGCTTCCCTTGCACTAGTGCAACTCCAAAACAAAAATCAAATCTCTGCTTTCTTTCTTTTTTGCTATTTAAGGCTATTCTAGTCCTAGTATACATAGGACTACGTTTCTTTCACATGGAAGGATAAACATGCAAAAGGTAACCAGAACGTACTCTACCACCATTCTCCTTTAAAAACCAAGGCAGAGTATCCAAGATCCTTTCCACAAACCAGCCAGCCTCACAGCAAACTATCCTCTCCATTAATGAGGGGGGGAAAAAAAAAAAAAAAAAAGTGCTGGGTTAGCAAAAAGGGAAACTTGAAAGGTCATGAATTAGATTCACATAACATTTTCAGTAAAACACACATTTCCTGAGCACTCCTGCTAAGGGAAAACCTCATTGAAACTCTCCCAGCTCTATTTACAGTACACTTTAATTGCAGCATTTTAATTTTTCTTCAGTCAGCACCACTATCTCAAGTAAGAGTAAGATCTCTAATTTCCTACCTTGTGTTTTCATCTTCCAAGAAAAACTGGTAGTATTCTCAAGCAGGTCTCCCTGCTGCTGTCAGAGACAGATTCTCCTAGCCCTGTCCAGTAGAGAGAATGGTTTGAAAGTACCCTGACAAAAGGGTGAGTGGTAGAAGTACCTAAAGACACAGGTGATTAGCCTTTGGTGGGATGAAAASGGACTAGACAGAGTAAAATGAGTTGGGGAAAGCCAAATCAGATTCTCCTGGAGATATGAGGGGGGGCTTCACATCTACCCACCCTCCACCCCCCCCCTTTTTTTTGTGAGTCTCAGGGATATCTTAGTCTTGCTGTTGCCTTTCTTCAAACCACTCTCTGAAAACTTAGATAGATTGTGAACTTTGAGAAAAGTTTCTAATGGGTTCTTTTCAATTCCTCATCCTGTCATTTTGGGAGCTTAGTAAATATATATGGACTTAACTCTATCCAGTAATAGTCAGTGAATAAAACAGATTGAAAAATTGCTTTGAGAATTTCACTAGCAGTTTGTGTAAAGCAATCGCCAGGAGATCTGTAAAATTGTAAATGCCAAATATGTTCTTGTGATTTGCCTTTTTTGCACAGTTTTATTTTTAATAAAGAAGCTTCTTTGTAGTTTCTAGGTCTTAAAACTTTAATAGAAGGTAAAATAGTTTTAGCATTGAATCTCAAACTCACCATTGTCCTACATATTTGGGAAGCTAACTTATTAAGATATATGTATATGTGAGCTACAATAATGTAATTCATGTCCTATTTTACACACAGGGAAACTGAGGCAGTATTGGTTTTAGTGAAAGATGCCAGACCTGCTGAACTAATGTCACCTCAGCTATCATTTGCTGGAGAGTTGACTACAGCAACAACAGATTTTATTTTGGTCTAAAAAGTTATATTTAAAGGTAAAATTTAATTATGTACCCTTCTGCAAATATCTTCACTACATCTCTCTTATATTTAGACTTATTATTATTTTTTTAAACTAAATGAGGTTGTAAATGTCAAGGAAAAGATCTGAACTAAGGGACAAACTTCCCTAAATAAGGCTCCTACTGCCCTCTATATCAGATTCTCTATATTCTGTTCTATGTAACTTACTATCAGATATATGTAAGAGATCAGTTTTCACCCTACAGAGGGAGTACATAGGTAAATACTATCATTATAAAGTGGAATAGAATATCATGAGATAATCAAATATATTGCAACATGCTGACATAAAATGTAGCGTTTCCTGAACCCGGGGATTTAGCTGTCAAAGTAAGAATACATTTAAGGTTTGATTGTCCTCTCTGCTTACATGAGCAGGCCTCCCATTAATGTCAGTAGGATTTGTACACACAAAAAGGGTGGATAACAGACATAAATAGTAAACAGAGGAGGAGAGTGAGAATAGACACCAGTGGAGCTGGAAAATACATTGTTCCCACTTCTTTTCTCTGCAGAGCCTGCTCTTTAACAGGAAAGCTTCATCATGTTTTTGTGCATTTCCAGGAAAGCAAATTTTTGAGTTGTCCTAACACATCTTTTGACTATTTCTCATCTTGGAGAATTGCCATGTGAAATGAAAGAAAGATGGATGCTGGACTGACAGCTAACATATGATAAGAATAAAGCAGTTAACAAGCTCCACTGAACACAGGTGGGCAGTGAATCAAAGTGTCTTAACCTATTAACCTGTACAGTGTGGCTCCTGTGCGGTTTTCCAAAGACATCTTGCTTTTTTTCATTACTGCTGTAGTGAGAATTACTTTCTCTTTTTCTTTTTTTTTTTTTTTTTTTTTTTTAAGGGTACTGAAAACCTTTATTATGTGTTCAGCAGAGAATAGCTCCTGGAACCACGCAAGTACTATTCTTTTATCTACCTGTGATGCTATTGATAAATAGAAACAGTGGAGATAATAACATTTAAATAAGACTGTGGGGTTCTCATTAAACTTAATTCCCTTCTTAGTCAAACTTCTGTTTTACTGATGCGCATTCATTGACTTTGGTGTTACTCTTAAGTTGTCCTGGAATGGAGAATCAAGCTTATTGGCCTTAACCCCAAGCAAGCAAATCAGTGCTCATATAATGGCTATTCTTGTATCAGAGTCCTTTCACCTTAGTACAATACAACAGCAACATTTCTTCTATTGTTGATCTCCTATAGACAACTCCAACCCATTTTTTTTCCTATTTTCAAAGAATTTTCTGCTGTTAATCAGATCAAATTGCAGATGACACTGTCTAGCTAAAGCTTATCAGGCAACTCACTGGCAGTCTCACTGGTAATTTTTCTTTTTATATTTCAAAATTTATCCCTGAAAATAGTATCTTCACAAACAGTATTTTCACAAGAGATGGAAAGATCACAAACGCTCCAGTCCATCAAAAGCAGCTAGTAATATCAGTGTGCTTTAAGATTAGTCTGGTAGTGAACAAGGCAAACACAGCCGCTGGTACTATGTCTAAACTGACTTGCCGGTACGTACAGCGGTACACCCCAAAGACTTAATTTCCTGAATAAGAGCTGAAATTTTGGAGTATTGTGTGGCTCCTGTCCAGACTGGGCACTTGCTTTGATTTCATTGAAAATCACAGGAAAGAGCTTGGGGTCTGCCTAAATTTTGCTCTTAGGTGGCTGTGGCCAACCTATGCACTGGGATATAAAGTACTAAATAATCTCAAAGTTCTCTGCTTAATAGCAGCCTCCAAAGCTATTCTACCCCCAGTATTCGTTTTACTTTATAGCTCCATGAGTACTATCTTCCATCTGATTTTCTACCCACAAAACTATTCTACCTTGAAGAGGTACAAAGCATCTCTACCAGGTAGCAATGTGCTAGGTCAACACTAAATACTTAATAGCTGTTAACATAAAATCTTCAACCTATAGGTAATCTCAGCGCTAGCTCAAGCTTACTGCTCAGTTAATAAGACACACGGATTTCTTTGCTGGTACTTACCCATTAAGAAAGGATGTGGCAGCCTCCACAGGGCATTATGAAAGTCTGCATACGGACGAGTACACATCGTGTGTGCTTTACYCATGCACTTTGTGCTCTGGAGTTGGCTGAGACGCTGAGCTGGACATGGGAACACAGATGGGGCCATAGCTCCTGAATGTCACTGTATCTCCTTTTCCTCCTTTCTGACCTTCACTTCTGCATACACCTGAAGTCTGCGACATTCACAGAAATTCAGCAGAGCGTTGGGAGGAGCTAACACTGTGCTGGCACATTGCTGACATATTGGCACATGTTATCATTTTGGGTGTAACACTTTGAATGCCTAGTCAGCAATAAAAGAATCTTTCTGCCCCACACATGTCAGTGTTGCAGAGACARCTCTAAATGACCCAACTCTTTTAAGTTTTTCTACATGGCTTTGTCCTATGCTGCATCAACTGACCCCAAATCTCAACAAAGCCCTAGAAACGAGTTACATATTCACAAACACACAGGCATGGCCATACTGGCTTAGAAGATGGAGTTGTGTAGCCCAGTATCCTGCTAATAACAGTGGTTGTTGTTGGATGCCAATTGAAGACATGTCTTGTACACATATAAGCATTTGCTGTGCCTCCTGCTATCTTCAGCTCAGAAGACTTCCCGATGCTCTTATGGTTTGTGTATGTAGTAATCCTCAAAGACTCTCACTTCCAAGTACTTGTCCAATTTCCTTTCAAAGTCATTAAGACCTTTGAACTTCAAAACATCATTTGGCAAAGCATTTACCAGATGTGCCACCTACGGCATTAAGAAACACTTCCTTTCATTCAGTCTGAACCTAGTTCTTACTAGCTTCATTTGGTGGTTGTGTTAAACTTTCTGTTTAAAGATCTGGCACTGGAAGAGACGAGCAATCAACAGTTAATCCCTGTCCACCATCTCTGTGTTCCACCTTACCTATATTCTTATAAAAGAAAAGGCACCTACAGGCAGTGAATGCCCACTTGCTGTATCTAATCTGTATTTTGTTAGACTACATTCTTGGCAGSTCATCTTCTTCCCTCCCTCCCCTAGCCCAAGACAAGTGGATGCTTTAATTCAGTGTACCCATGCAGCAACCTCCACCGTTGGGCTTATGTAAACTTTGAATGTTAGCAGAGAGCACAAAAMCCTCAAGTGATGCCCTTATTCCCTTACATAAAGCCAGAATACATGACATAAAACATTCATTTTCTTCTTCAATTGTATAATTTAAATGTTTTGCATTTCCTTTTGGCAAAGAGGTCCTTTTTTCACACGCTGACTGCAGGTCTTTAAGTTTCTTTCCACAGAAATAATCACAGAATGCTCCATACTGACTGACTGACCTTTCAGAGCTACATTTTCAGAAGAGACGAATGACTGTGCCTCAATTTGTGGTCATTCAACACGACAAAAGTAGTTGATTTATCAGTCAGGGTTTAACTTACTCTGGAAAAAAAAAGAGGTTAATTGATAATGTCTCAGATAAGACAGTCAGTACGGATAAATTAAAAAACAAAACAAAAGATTATTTGTTAAAATAATTTAAAAAATGTATATTATTTTAATAGGTAATCAAAAGCTATCACATGACATACAATAAAGCATGTTAAATTACTTACACAAAGACAGCTTGCATTTGAGGGGATATTTCTGATTTTTAAACTGTTATAAATACAAATACAGGTATTACAGATACAAAATAAAACTTTTTTTTTTGAGCATCATCCAGTGGACCCCAACTCATCCTTTGCCTGTTTACTAGGTATCAAAGTATTATCTTTTTTTTGGGAAGATTATCACCCTTCTGCTGAGAAGATCTTAGACTGCATATTCTTCTATCTGCCCACTACTTCCTCCTGTTGAGAAGCACCTCAAACAGTTTGTTCTGTATTTGTTTCTTAGAAGATCACCTCTTGGATTCATTTGTTTCAATTACATAGATAACCCCTACTGCTTTAACTTTATTCATCATTTTTGTCTGTATAAGGGATGTCCGTAGGTATTCAGGGTTCCGTAACTGTAACTGCCAATACAATGTCTTTAGCAAAATTCCTATAGTGACAAACATAGGCACTGATGGAGAAAAAGAAATAAAAAACCAAACAAACTGTGTTTTGAGTTATAGCAGCAGCCAAATGCCTCCTGAAACTGGTTAACTTACATGCATCTTGCATCTTCCTTAAGGTTAAAAAGCGTCACTTCATTTTAAAATAATGTAATAAAAACACTGCTGTCAGACTGAGACCTTGCCTGCCAAGTCTAACCCTCAAATGAAGTTTTACAGCCAAGTTATAAATCCCTAAAACTGGAGCTGGTCATGAGAATATTGACAGGACCTTATCTAAGGAGCCCTGTTCAAGTGGGACATGGGGGCTTAAACTGAATGTTTCGAAACAAAGACACGGTGATGGTATAGCCTCACACACACAGATAGTTTGACCATATGCAGTAAGCACCGTGCTAGTTTATTTATTTGTTTATGAGTGTGTATTAACCACCAGGGTTTGTATATTCTCAACCTCCCTTTGATCCCTTTTTTWAAAAAAAACACAAATTCTGCCATCTGTAAACAGTTCTGTGCTGACCATGCCTTTGGCTTAGTCAACATATGAAATCTATAAAGGCTTATTTTTTTGATAAAAGAAATGGCTAAAGACAATTGACATTATCGTTTGAAGTTCATGGCATTTCATGCTAATTTAGTAATGTGGAAATGTAACAGAGGCCTGGATTTGTGTAGAGAACTTGTCCAAGGTTATAACCCTTAACATATTTTGTGCATGCTTTCTCTCTCTGTGTTTGTCTCCTATGCAAGACACTTAATATGATTTTGATTAGTTTCTGATGAGTTGAAATTTTGGTAAGCGCAGCTCCAGTACTGTATTTTTTTTCTTTCTTTTTTTTTTTTGACACTGTTATGTTTGGGCAATAATTTAGGAACATGTCTAGATTTGCTTTATTGATTAAATAATAAAAGATCCTCTTTAAAAATATCATAGAAAAGATTAAACATTCATTCTGTATGYTTAAATCTCTATGTGGATTCATATATATCTTTCAGAACATTCTTGTCTAAAATAGCCTAAACACTAAGTGAAGGAGGAACATGCAAGACCTTTACGTCCCTTTCTTAACCCTGACAGACTGCTGCTAATTTAACTACAGAAATACCATGGCACTTTACTGATTTGAAGAAATACTGAGGTCAAAATGGAAGGTGTTACAAAGATAGCTTATGGTTTGCAAAAGATAGGTACTGAATTCTGTATGAAGAAAGAGTGTCTATATGTCAAGGATACTGTCTTTGCTCTGGCTAAGATCTCTCTCTTTTTTTGTATAGGTATTTATGATTATTCTGTGTAGACTCATTCATAGACTTGGGAGAAAAGTCTACATACCAAAATAATGTGACAAGCAGGGACACCATAATCCTATCACACTGATAGATTTGGGGCAGCTTCTACCCATTCTATTGATGGGGTCAAGGTCTCCACAAAGATAAGGTCATAAGCTTGGGCTAGTCAAGGATAATAAAGGTTGCTCTTGTCACTCACATGTTCACTGGCAAAGATGTGGTCCCCAGGTGGTGATGTGAAGGACAAAACTGTCCTCTCAGGCAAAGCAGGACTCAGCCACTTTCGACAGGTGAATATTGAGGAGGGTATGTATGAGCAAAACTGTTCTAAAGGCATTTCTGCAGTGATCAAAGATTGCTTGGACACAACGGGRCAGGACTCTAAGCTAGAAACTGAGTAGCTGCATTTATTTTACAGTGCTACAGAAGTTCCTTTCAGAAATATGAATGGGGAGCTAGAAATTGGGAAATAYTGACATGGAATCCAGACTCAGTTGACTTTGGGACTCCCAGAATCCCTCAGTAGAGAATAAAAGGCACATCCTCCACTATGTTGATACTGAATAAGTGCTGGCCAGTGGCAGCTAGATGAGTACATCCCTGTACACRCATCATTCTGAAAAGAGAGCCTTGACTCTGTCCTTATTTCAGAGATACAAAGGACGTGCAAACCTCAAATATTATGATCTATTTTACCACTCATGAATTTGAAAAAAATGAAAAGTCTTCCTATTTCTGGCTCAAATTTGGGTGTACAAAGAAATTAGATTACAAAAACTCCACTTCCCTATATTTTTCCCCATAACTACAGTGAACCTGAGCAAATTTACTTCCATTCTGTGCACCTGCTAGCTCCTAGGTCTCCTGACCCAACCTGAGTCAGTGGTAATACCTCAGTAAGATCATACTGTGCTTAAAATGTACACCCAGCTGTATCTGCAATTTCTAGAGCTGAAATACAAATGGGAGCATCTCAAGGAATAACAGGGGAACAAAGACAATACAGGAAGCTAGTAGCCATCACKTGCTCTTTCTGTTGCCCTGCAGAAATTTAGTTTATTTTTTTCAGTGAAAACTTCTGAGTTTGTTAAAAAAATGCAATCAACAATTTTAACAGTGAATCCAAGTTGGTAACACAAGAGGGAATGCTGCTAAAGGAAGGGTGGAGGATTCCTGAAAGTCCAGCTGAAAATCTACTTAATCMTTTTCAAAACACATCATGCTGCAAGGTGTTCCTGCGGTGTTCTAGCTAGTATTTGGGATTCCTCAAATTTGAGGTAGAGACTGAACATTATTATATTTACTTTAGTTTAATATATAAGTTTTAGTTCACAGTTGGTGTGTTATGTTCCTTCAAACCTGGGAACWAGTGCATGTTGTCTTGTCTCAGAACAAAGGTCCTTCTAATGGAGCATCCTCTCTTCAACAGAGGTAAGGAAGGAAGGAATTATCCGAGGAAAGGATAAGCCTGTGGCAGTTCTTCCTCAGACTGTTCTCCTAGAATTCGACAAACTGCGTCTCAGGAGCCTCTTAAACCAGAAGTCATATTATTTTGCTGTATTTCTGTGATATGTGTGTATGAACTGGGGAGGGAAATAGTACTCTGCAACTAGGAAGAATGACTTGTGCTTCCCTACTCAGCGCAGAATAGACTTATCCCCACATTTTAGACAGCTGTCTTGGGTATCAAGAGTAGCAAAACTGAAATAGCACGAATATTTTCTCTAACTGGTCATAAGGGATAACAAGACAAGTTTGCAAACTGTGCTACAGTCTTACTTCTATACTATAGCTGGTGGTTGTGGATTTACAGCTTCAATCTTAAAGAGGGTATCCGTGCATCTTTGTTCTCTCCATGAATGATATTCAAGCTTARGAACCTTAAGTTAGGCCATGAAATCCATAAATAAAATATTCTGCTTTGTAAAAATGCAGACTATGGACTTAAGCAAATAAACTATGTACAGAAAGTTCCCCAGAATTTGCAAGGAAAGAAATTTGGAGTGGACTAGACTGGAAATGTCGAGATTGAAAATTTGTTAGGGCAGTAGTACTCTCTTTGTCTTTTTATTCTATACATGTTTCACACCATGCTCGTCAGCCTAATATTTCAGGGAGTATTTGTAGTGTACTGTTACTGTGCAATCTGWTAAGTGCTTAAGGTCCAGCAAAGTCCATGTCTTGGCAGGCTGGGACATCTAGCATTGGTGCTGCGTTYTCTCAGGCCAAACTAAAGCTGCTAGTAAATCCCTTTCATCCTTTCACATGCTGTGCTGAAACACTTCTAGAAGGATCCTAGCAGAGACATCCCATGGCAAAGGCATATGAGATACACAGAAGTTCAAACTCATTCATATAACAGATAAATGCACTCTTTGGCCTGTTTTAGCTGGTAGTATGAATGAGTTTTTGCTCCTGGTTGCACCCTCACAACTGTTTCTGACTTGACCCAGCTTGGAGATGGTTTACTGAATGTGGATGCAGGGAAGCATGGATTTTGGATACCAGCCTAGTTTTGCTCTCAAAGTGAACTGCAGATTTTGTGTTCTTGCCCAACAGTAGTGAAAAAAACGACAAAATCAACATCTATCAGAGATAGTTTGTTATCTCTTTTATCTTCTGAATGAGAAAAGCCTTGTTTTGGGATTTTCTTTAATGAATATATTCCATGGAGAAGGTAGAACTCGCTGGAGGAGAGTGCCCCAAATAAGAACTACAGTGCATGTATCACCAAAGGAATTTTCCYTTTGACACAGGCATTCTTGGTTGCACGCAGTGCTAGCACTTTTTTGGGAGGACAGGGTGAAAATGTGCAAAAATGTAAAATGGCAATAGGGGAAAGAACAGAGAGGGAGAGTGCATACATTCACGGGTTTGGTCTAAGCCAACTGTTCTACTTCTTCCTCCCCTGATGCTTGAACTGAAAGTAAGTTTACCAAATTGTTTACCAAATACCCGAAAAAAGACTGTCATTGAAATGAATGGTTTGCTGGGTTATATGAACATAGAAACAAAGACATATTCCTAGACAAATGAATAAGGGCCTAAGTGTAGATCACAAATGGTGTTAAAGAAGCTGCCTCAGATAGGTCTCACAATGTTAGCTTTCATAGGGAACCACTTACACCACAAATCCTTTACCTAAGAGCAATGAAGAGAGTATTTCTGTGTATGAAAAACAAAAACTCAGGTTTTCAGGGGCMTTCCTTCAAGATCAATGGAGATCCATAGAGTCTGTGTAAAAGCAATCAGATGCAAGATTTTTTTGTTGTTAGGGTTTTTTTTTTTTGCCTTTTAATACTTTACTGCAGGTTTAATTGCAGCAATATTTCAATGCCAAAGAGAGTAATTTGCAGCTTGAATACAGCATTAGATCTGCAATACCCGACATTTTAAAACCTCAGTATAAAAATGAGCATTTGGTAGTAGTACCACAAGAATTCTCATTTCCTGTTCAACTTTCAAAGAAATTGAAGCGAAATGTCTATATTAACGTTTATAAAATTTTAGGAGTGATTCCCTTATTACATAATTAGCTTAAGCATTCTGCATATCTGCCGATTAGAGCCATTACTCAGAGCTTGCCCTGGAACAGCTGCATTCCTAGACAGAAAAAGATACTAATGTGGCCCTGGGGGAGAGCTCTCCATTTTGACAGTATAAAACATTCTTGGAATACAGTTGTTACAATTCATAACTGTTCACTTTAGGGAAAAAAAAWAGGAAATAAAAATCTTGTTAATAATAATAATAATAAAAGATYTCTAAGAGCTTTACATTCATACTTCAAAATTCTCTGTAGTTGARTATGCAGGTAGCCAAGGGAGTTTCTCCATGCTGTGTATAATGAAGAAGTACAAGCAYGAACTCTGACTGCATACGGCTCCCTAAACCTGATCAGATAGTAGCAATAAAGATAATGACAATAAGGATAAGTATTAGAGGCTAGTATTGTGATTCAGCTGATTAAGCATAACCCTAACTACATTAATTTAGAAAGAGCAGAGCATTTGAGTTCATTTGACTGCATCTGTGCAGTCAAATGTGCATGTCTCCATCAGATATGATCACCTACTGGCATACTATTTTAAAAAAATTATCTTAATTACCACAAAGTATTATTCTTCTCCAGCAATGTGACAGACAGTGTAAAGGTGATGTCTGTGATGCTTGGCTCAAGCGAGTGAAAATATATGGAATCCTGCCATGAAGTCTCATGAAGCACAATTGTGTGTTCCCCAAGAAGAATTCGATCAGGGCTGTAATGAATGTACCCTGCCTCCTCATCCCAGAAGTCTTGGAAAAATGGTGGTCTCTTCTGCAATGAAACTGCTAATATTTRGGGATTATTTATGATTGTTGAGGAAAACAAACAAACAAACAAAAATCTAATATGCTAAATGAATTCACATTTAAATGGAAGAATCTTAAAATTTTATTCTAAAGAGTCCAGAATTGTATAAGCTCAATTCAGGGTCTCTCAGGAAGAAATGAGATGATTGTAGCTCTCACTAAAATTTAAAACAGTTCAGAACACATGTCCCATCTCAGATACCTTTAACAAACCAATTATCATTCTTGTCTGTGAGAAGAGAACTTCAGTCTTCTACCAACATGTCAATATTACAGAAATTTCTGTTAACATTACTAAAACTTTCCGTTTTGAAATTCAATTTCTGAGTCAGATTTTTATGTTGAAGAAGAGTGAGAGGGAATGTAAGAACCCTTCCAATGCCCCTTTGAAGTGGTGTCAAGCAATTAGCATGGTGCCAAATCATAAAGGAGTCGAAGAAATAGTCTACTACCAGCCAGGACTGCCCTGTTGTGCAATAGGGAGAGAGTAGTTGCAATGCTTGAATAAGGCATATCAGTACTCATAGATGCTAATTTCAGTGATGCTCTCAACTGGCTACATACAGAGAGGAACTGGAGGAGCCTTGGAGACCAGGTGGTCTGAATTGCTCATTCCTTTCTGACCTTGAGTGCTACAAGTGAGCAGCRGAATTCAATGATCTGAATTAAGCCTGAACTGCAGTCTCAAGCTCACCATTAGTTTTTTASTTGCTTTACCCTTCAAACTGGTAAATTTGGGCATCTGGGCCTTTGATGTAGRTCTGCTTCTGTTATTTGTATTCATACAGTGGTGACAAGACCATTACATAATTCATATAGCATCCATTATTTCTTATTGCAGTATAAGGAAAAAGAAACTCATTTTGTTTAATTTCAAACTGCCTCTGACACTGTAGCTTTCAAAGTTGAACCTGAACTTCAATTAGTTAGTATTCAGCTAAGAAGAGACTGTGGAAAAGGTACAAGAGATTAAAATATCCACAGAAAAAAATAGGGTGAAAACAGGAACAACTGTAAAAGAATGAAAAGTGAAGATTGCAAARGAAACAGAACATAGAAAAGAGCGCTTCAGCAGAATATATAATATCTGATTTTTTACATTTACAACCACAAAGGAGATGTTATGAGCAGTTTACATTAGGCTGGTCCACAAAAATTCCCAGTAATATTTTTCCCCATATAAATGGAGAATACTGCTGGAATGGAGCTATCTACCAGACACGTTTTCATGAGGCTACCATATACATTTTCATAAGAGGGATCTTGCTACATGTATCTTGCTCGTGTGTTTGTGATATACTCCAACACCGAGGCTCTTTCTGATGTATTAAGATCTCTAGTCACCTTTGCAAACACTCCTAAAAGCAAAGTTGATCAGTGTATGATGAAGACTGAACTAATTAAAAGTTTTTTGCATACTGGCTAATAAACTTAATCATAGCATATTTCATTTTGTTTCTTTCTTTTTTTTTTTTTTTTCTTTCTTCCAACAAATACGTTGGGATAAGCTATAACAGTTCTCTAAGCTGACCTCCTTTTGGGCAGAAGTAWCTGGAAAAGATTTCTGGCTCTTTACTTTGTCTTTATGAGAAAAGAGTACATGTTTTAGTATGAGTCCTAAAACCATTATCGTCACCTTCTCTACTCTGTGCGTACCATCTACAAAATCGGGCGCAAGGAGATAACAAACTTCCTGACTTGGCAGTATGACTTTTTTTTCTCTTGTTTGATGTTTGTTTCCTGTTGGTTTCTCTAAGTCCATGAGACTCACTTTGCCTGTGGTTGTCCTAGATGAGAATACCTCTTTATGTGAGATGCCTGGTGGMTGAGAACCGGGTGTCTATGGTTGTTTGGGGATTTACTCAAGATCTTCTTTTCCAAACTTCATAGACTATTTCTCACTGCTCTGCTCACTGACCTATTATTACTCTCTTGTAAGGAAGCTGGAAATTTTCAGACATCTCTTTGGCTTGGACTCTGCTTACTCTAGGCRGAGATCAAGTCTTCTATTTCTTCTATAAATTGGATGTAACATCTCTGTAGAAGACATGCCCAGTGCTTTGGGAATTATAAACAGTAAAACAAGCAATGGATGTTTCAAAGTGACTGTTAGTTTCTAGGAATAGTTTTCAAATAAAGAGAAGAACCTGCAGTCTTCAGACACATATCATGGACCAAAGTACCCTGCAACGATGTTTAGCTGCACCTAGACGAAGAGGGACTGGATTTCCAGTGTCACAGTTATGGATCCCCAGTGATTGAACTGGAATGTCTAAGAAGAACTGAATTGTCTCATCAGTTACAGAAATGAGGCTGGCTGCCTGAATAGGTCATCCCTTAGAATGGTGACTGTTAAGTACATATCCCTTAGAGTCAAAACTTATTAAGGCACTTAGTAAAAAGTTGCCATGTGAATGGTGAGAAGCAATATACTATGGTAGTTACACAGTGCATTGGCAATTCTGCTGCAGTATTAATACATTGGTCTACAGATAAAACAGGGTGTAAGCAGGCTTTTGTTAGTGCTGGATTCTCCAGCAAACAGAAAATTAACAAGTTGTGGCTGTAACAAACTGAATTAGCAGATATTAGGAAACAAATACGATGAAGACTGATTTTACACATTACATGGTCAGCTGGATAAAATACATGACTCACAGCAATCAAGAAAGTGGGAATGGTGAGATAAGATTTGGGATATGGTTCTCAAAGCCTTCAGGAAGCTTGGCCCTTGTTGTTAATTAACTGGAATTGTCAACTTCTTCTGGTGAAAATTCTAGCAGACAGCCTGCAGGATACGATCTGCAAGATTATTAGCCCAGACCAAGTAAGCTTTGTAAATGAATGACTRTGACCAGAGAATTACAACGAAAATACTGAAATATTATCTAAAAAGCTAGTGGCATGCAGGAACCTTGCCAGTCTATGCAACCAAGGATAAAAAGGCCTTTGACTAAAAAAACTTGAGGTTTCCTATACATACATTATGGGAGAAGTCAGGTATTTTTAAGCTGATAAGAATTTCCATATGGGGCTCTCAAAAGAAATGACACTTTCAAATTGACTTTGGTTGGGGAGCTTTTCAGTGGAGGATGCTGCAAGTCAGATAGATGTGTCTTTTTTTAAAAAAAAAGACATCTTAAAAAAAATTTTTTTCCTTTGTTTTGTACTATTTTTAGAAGGGAAAGAAAAACAGGTTACAAGTGGGCAAGTGTTCTGCTGACTGTATCAATATGACACTTCAGAGTCACACAGGTAGTTTACAATAGTTAACATAAATGTCCGCAGTTAAAAGAGTATTAGTAACAATAGCACTTTATTTGAAAATTGTGTGGGTGGTTAATTGTTTGTCAGAAATGGTGGTAAATGTTTGTCTGAAAGTTTCTGTGACATATTTGTTTCCAGAATGTGTTATTTTCTTTTGCCTGTGTGATGTGTTCATAAGCTTAACATCACTGACATAGTAAAGACAAAATTAAATGTAACATCTATAGAAAAGATGACTTAATCTTCTTTGTCTGCTGAGACATCTGCCATCATATAGTTCCACCATTAAGAATATCATCTTCACGAGACTTGAAATCAAGTGAAGCATATTAACAGATAACTAATTTCTACAAATGTGCCACTGCTTTCTAAACAAGCCCAAGCCCAATATGTGAAATATATTCCATGATCTGGTCTATATGGCCAGTGATATCAGTTTATGAAAGTTTCTTGATTGGAAAAATTTTGCAAGGGCCACTCTAATAATCTGACCAATTACTAGAAATTCACAGCTGATGAAGAGGTATCTGATTTGTGTTCAGAAATAAAGAATCTTGTTTTATCCATGATTATTTCTAGTAAGTTCAAATTTCTTCTTCAAACAATTTGGCTGCCTGGCAGAGAACACTACTTAAATCTTATCACTGAAAGTCAGTCAATACCACATACAACTTAAGAGACCGTTTTTGGTGAAAGCCAGTTTTTGGCAATCTCCCACAAGAATAWTTTTTTCCTTTAACACGGTAAAATAAACTATGGTGCCAAATGGTTTTGCAGTGTGTCACAAGTACTGCTTTGAAAGCCATTTCTTCCTATGTGCAAAGTTCTCAGTGTCTCCAGCTTGATCTTACCAAGGGTCCTGAAAGATGTTCAGCCTGAAATTGCACCAAGGAAATAAGGATCAAACTGGTCCTCAGTTGATTTACTGTCACTAGTGCTTGCAATAAATAAGTATTACCTGCTGATGTGATACCTAGGAAACAGGCAAAGCAGGAGTAATGCTGTACTCTGCAGCCTGTGATCAGTCCTCCAGGCTGGATCACAGAGGCTCACGATGGGAAAATGTTGCTCCAATCTGAGAGCACACAGACGGCTATGTGTGAAAGTCCTGTTCCTGTAAGGTGAAAACCATTCTAGCCRTAGTACAGAGTGCATCATCTCACAGTTTCATGGAGTAAGAACARAGTCGTGCATAGACAGAAGTGCCAATAATGAAGAAAACGACACATTCTGATTAGAAATGAGATGTAAATCTTTAACCACTATGATATTTAGTCACTGAAACAATCCRAGAATTGCTTCTCACTTGAAGTCCTTAAATCAAAGTGAGAGTGAGAGTTCCCTTATTTAATTTTGGGTGTCTTCTGAGTGGCCATCTTTTGCTGAGCAAGTCATCCAGACCTGCATACCAACTCAATGGGAAGATGTAAGTCAATGCAAAAAACAGTTAGGAAATGACTWATCAATTTTTCCTTTTCCATTACATTTTTATGAAGAGCTGAGATTGACTRTCTTAGAGGTGGACATGCCATAGGYATCTCACTCTACTGCAGCTTTAAAGTCACATAATGGTGTGACTTTAATTAAGCTAYTAACATTTAAGACATATGACAAGATGAAGAAATTTTTATACAAAATTTGAAGGCCAGTGRTGCCCAGGAGAGTAGAGTAGGTTATTAGATAGAAAGCTCTGGCTTTACAATTATGGTTTTATGAAATAATATCTGGTTATGAAAAAAGTATTTAAGAATGAAGTTATGCCAGAAGGAGAAAATACTGTAGTGAAAGTTAATTTTAAAGCTAGCTATCTACAATCCTTTCAAAAACCAAACACTAGTAGCAACAGAGAGTATAATGAATTGTATTGATAAACATAAAGTTCAGCAGTCTCCTAGAATAGCATGAAGCAGTAAATGAAAATGGAAAAGGAGTAGTGATTTAATTTCCAAAAGGAATGAGGACAAAACCAGAGAAGCAGAATCTTGCAAAAYCACATGCCAAAGTTGTCACCAAACTCTTCATGAAGTATTTATGCTTGTATTATGCTTTATGCTAATAGGAATAAAGGAAAAAGGGAAACTTAGAGCTGAAAATGGCTTTTATAAGTACATATACATGCTATATTGTGTTATATAGCACTTATGAGCTCTTAGGCTCTTTCCAAAGTAATTTCTTTCAGCACTTGAATACTTAGGCACTATTAGGCTTGGAATTGGAATGTGGGAAGGAGCAGAGAGGGGTTAGTCCCTTCCCATCTATTTCATCTAGTCAGAGCATTTACACCCTTTGTACCGCGTTAGCTGTGTAGCTGTTCGGCTCTCGCATCACTGAGCTGCGGTGGTATATCATACCTCCGGTTTTTTAAAGATTCTCATTCTCTATTACCCTTTCCTCTTGCTGGCAAGACACATAATCATTATATATAAATAAATATAGACTGTGTATTTTGATTTCATGATGAAACACARATTTTTCCAATGAATGAGTATGTACTACTTATATGGCTTCTACTGCAGTGTTTCACAACGCTGTTGACAAATCACATCATTTCCAAGGTTCTTAAAAGCAGTTAAAATAATGTTCATACTAGCAATAATTAGCAAACAGACTATATGAATAATCACAGTCATTCCCACAAAGATTTCTTGTTTTCACAGGCCAATCCATTACCTGCTTCAATGAACCGTCTTGTTGTTAATTTGCAGGGCTTTCACCCCTAGGTGATGGAAATACCTGCCCTCTTCCCAGTCTCCCATTAAGTATAGTTTTCAGTAATATGTATAATTCATGAGAAAAATTTGTTTGTCAAGCATTCCAGACAGGTCACTTAAATCCTAGATCAATTGATAATGTTCACACCAACATGGCCTAGAATGAAAACAGCTTTTATACTGATTTCAGTTGTTCCTTTAAAGTAATGAGCCTGGCTTCAGCTTTTTAAGATGCATAGTTATCATTATTATTTTAAATAAAGATTAGCAACAGAGGTTTCAAACAAACAAAAAAGGCTGTTAGTTGTTAGTCTCAATGTACTACTTGCAATTCTAGCAACAAATATACTGCGTTGTTGCAAAGGTATTCTGGACTTTCTTGCAACTGCAGCATGTGGGAAGATGAAGGGGGAAGAAAATTCAGGTAGTTTTTAGCTTTAACATATCAAGGTTGAATCTAGCTGGAACTGTGGAGTTAACAAAACCATATATTGAGGGCTTGGATTACAATTGCTAACCCTCTTCACGTTTTTCCTCTGTCCAAACAAGAATCTCCCATTCTGTGTAACTCAAAATGCCATAAGCATTTAGATTTCTAAATACAGGTACTCTTAATAGCAATTAAAATCAACTATGTGTATCTTTTCTGTTACAGATAGAAGGTATACTTAGCCATTTCCCTGATTTTTGTATTCTTTTTATCTTTTGCATCTTTATACTAATGTTGAACAGAAATCCAACATTTCTGCTCAGCATTAAACACTTGTTTCATGAAGAGAAGACAGAGGGGAGTCCTGCTCAAAATTTTAATATTTGTACATGGTCTTCTGGGCCTACTGATGTCAGTGGAATTTTACCATTGATACTTGGAACTAAAACTCTAACTAGGGACCTTATATCTTAAGGAGCAGAGTTTGATTCTGAAAGAGAAAATACATTGTCTTATGACAATGAGAGACAGTTATGACAGAGAGACAGAAAATTGAGACAGTTCTGAATTTGTGGAAATTAGACATTATTGCGGGTTTATTATCTCCATTCCCCAAATGCACATTCATACTGTATTTATATGACTTATTCTTCCATTTATATTTAAAATAAGCAGTTAGTACTCTGGATTCACTAATGTAAACAAGTCTGAGTACTACAGTGCATAAATATAATTAAAAATTGATATATGTAAATGTGACATTTTAGTGAGCAGGTGTAAATATATCAGTCTGCTACAACCTTGAGTTTCCTGCTCATAATCATTATTTCCTTTCTGTTCTGTGCTCACTGTGCTTAGTCCTGCAGGAATTACAATGTTTGTTGTTGCATTCTGTAATGTACAGAACTTTATATGGGAGCTTGTACATAAATACTTCTGACTAAATGAACACTGATTTTTTTTCTTTGCTGAAAAGTTTTTCAACTTTTATACATATTTTTTACTGCATATTAGAAACCTAAAAGTTGACCTTCTTTCATCATCATCAAGTTGTACTTTTGTAAGCATCCAGCTGCTGCAAAACTGCCTGCATCAACAGAAGCCAGACTAGTTTCTTCTGTGTATTCAGCTGTTGAGCTATTTTTACTTAGTTACATAGAAGGTAAACAGAATAGGTATTTTCCTACCTCACAGAGAATGCCATGCTGCTCTGAAACATTGATGTCTTTTCACGTTATTTTTTTCTCTCTTTTTTTTTTTGGCAAACCATGTTTTCTTTATTCAGATGATATTTGTCTCCCCTGAATTCTTTCACACTCACAGTCACATGTCTGGCCTATCTTAGTCACCTCATTCTCCTTCTGTTGCGAGTGGAGGTGACTGGCACCTCCAGAGGGCAATCAACTATTTTCACAGGAAGACRTCCAGATAATGAGATGACTCATACTCAGGAGGTGCTTATCCTCTGACTGAACAGGCACATGAAAGGCCTAGCATCATGTGAATTTTTAGGTGTTTAGGCTGAAGGTCTAGATGAGGTGAGTCCTGCCCTGACATTCATCTTCTTCTTCTGTTAGGCTTTTTGTGTTTACTCAATATAAACAGCAATGTGTGTTTTCCTGTTACAGCCTCTGCTCACACATGTTTCTGAAAGTGCTATATCTTAATATGTGGATGAATGAGTAAAGTTGGTCTGAAAGAGATACGTTGTCAGAAGAGATGATATAAAATAATGACAAATAATGACAAATCAGTCCATTCATGTGGACAGATTTTTAGTATGGTCTGCACAAATGCAAGAGAGATGAGGACTTGCTATTCCAAGCCACACAAGAAATCACAGCAATGCTACTAAGATTGAAAAATGTTGTTCTTAGCTGTCTTCAATGACAGAAAAAAAGAATAAAGTCACATGCAAACTGTTTCTGAGCATATTTTATGAAACGAGCAGCCTTTATTTTCCAAAATGACTGAACTCTTTATTGCCTACATCACCAAACTGCCGTGTTTCTGATTCTGACTCCACCTACACTGTTTCATGAAACGCTGCTTTTGGAGGTGGAACTGATTTAAGAAGTTCCTACTGCCAATATGTCTTTGGCTGTGTTGCTAAACTGGACACTGCATCAGTGACTACACAAAATAAGCAGTTACTTTAAGCAGCAAAACAGTCATGGTCCCCAATAGGAAGGCTCTGAAAAGCCACGGATTTTGTTGCTCCCAAGAGAACAAGGGGTATGTGGGTTGGCAGCTCCTGCTGACAGAGCCCTCCCCACATCCACTCTTCCCAGCAGCAGGAGCAGCAAGCTGGACTTTCCCAAGGCCTTCTCCTTAACAACTCAGCATCCCACATCTGCCACTTCCTATGATTTTAGTCCTGGATTCTTACTCTTCCAATGACGGTCCCATTTTACTTGCATTAACTAAGAAGTCTTGAGCCAGCTCTGCTCAGAAATTCCACAGTGGATGACTGCAAGGCTAAAGAAACAAGAGTGTGATACGTTGAATGAACAAACAATCGGAGCACCGGCAGTATCATATGGGCATATACAGGAATACAAAATGCAAAGAGCACATTCCCATCAGGTACTATATATATATACAAGACCTGTATTTGAACAAGTCAGTTAGGGTGCCTTCAAGCAATGGTCAAGGCAGATAACAAAGCAGGTACTTTGAAGAACACATGTTCTTAAGACCTTCATCTGCTGTAAGCTGGTGGAGGTTCATTCCCTTTAACAAACCAACGCCTACTTCTCGCAGCTGATCCTTGATTTATTCATATTTTAAACCTTGTGCTGCATTATTTGCTGGCAGTATCACAAACATTACCTTTCTGGCTTGGCTTTTTCACTTTAATAAGCTTTGGGCTCAATGATCACTTCATTGCTAAAACCTCAGGTCATGCAGTCATTTAATGAGGGGGAATGTGTGGACATGGAAACTCTATTTGTTTCCTGATATCTAAAAAAGCTGTCTGTTTGTATATGAAAGAACCATTCCTTTATTACCAGGAGAGGTAAGCTCTTCAGGGCAGGAGCTATCTTTCTCTTCTATTTGCCCAGTGGCGAGGCAAATTCTTTTGATTGTATTTTGGTTGTGCCTGGAGGCTAGGTCACAGATCAGGGCCTCCCTGAGCCAGACACCACACAGAGGCCTGACAAACAAACATTTTTTACCCCCAAAGCCTTAGAGTACTGATTTATATAACCCTCCAGTTACATAAATAACATTTTGTCTATCAAGGTGTCCTTGTTCCACGGGGACATTGTTTATGTCAAATGTTGTATCTAATTGTCCCTATGCTCAGAGAAGCACATGCAGTGCAAACTAGACAACATGGATCAGCCACGTCCCATAATGCAGTCCCTCCTGCTCCCACTCTATCAGGATGTGGAGAGAAAGGACATGGCCGTGTCTAAATTAGCAAGTAACACAGCACCACAGTGGATCAGTAGTGACACAACTGGTGCCAAGGACCCAGCGTACTACTCACTGTGTGTGTTTTTGGAGGAGATCTTCCTAGACTGGCTCTGAGGTGCCCCTGTGAAATGAACATGCGCTAGTGGTCCAAGTGCTTCTTCTGATACAGCATCATCCGAAAGACGACCAGCTTATGCTGAGATGACTCCACACCTAGACAGTGGTAGTAAATGGGGTTGATGGGGAGACTTGCTTCAGAAGTGCACTTCTGACTCTCATTTAAATGCAAATGCAGATGGTTCCTGAGGCTCTGCCCAGCTCAGAACTCAAGCAGGCCTTGCCCAGTGATTATACTGTGTCCTTTCCACTCTCTCTAATCACATTCTGAGAAAAAATATGGGGAAAAAAGCACATACAAAATGCTCACTTACATGTTACAGAAAACAAACAAACAAATAAACAGAAAAACACTCATTTCCTTGCAGGCCTGAAAAAAGGAAGACATGAAATAACATTTTTACATTATGAGTATGTGAATATAGTTCTAGAAAGGACTTTCTTTCAATAAAACAGGGAGAAAAAGGAGACCTGACCCAGGTAAGGTCAAACTGTATTTCTGCAAAAGACATTATGTATCACAGCATTTTACGAGGCATCTTTCCTCTTTCACCTTTTAAATAAACATAAAATAGTCTTTATATGTCTGATGTTGACACTGGCAAAAGAACTCTAACAATCTTTAGAGTTTAATCTGACAATGAGATGCTCAAGCTAATTCCTAAATGGGTTTAACTGATTAGCTGCACTTTTTTCTCCCAGGAAACTGCATTATCTGGCACCATGACATCATTCATGATTAGGTGCAAAGTCATATAAATCTGTAGGAAGAATATAGTTTAAATCTTAACATGTCTGGAGTTTTTTTTTTAGTTAAAAATATTGCAAGTAAAAATATGTGAGTAGAAGTCTTGACTAAGGTAGCACATTTCATTGTAGACTGGCTGTAAATGAACTTATGTTTGAAACTGTTTTGGTTTTGAACTACCAAAGAAAAACATTAGTCCCAGAATGTRTTAGAATCTGATGGGGATAAAATGCAGTTTCAAACAGAAGGCAAAGTTTTCTTCATACAAACGCTCTCCTGATTTGGAAGCATGAGCGCTGAAGAAAAGCAGGTGTGCAAAAAAGTTCAATCCCATTCACAATACCTCACACCAAGCATTATTCTGTGACTTCTCAAGGTACTTACCAAATCAGTGGTCAAACCTAGGGTAYCCTGCCCTGCCAGTACTTCTTGAGACAAGGTCAAATGTAAATGAATTCAGCAGAGTAGCCTCTGAKTATACCAGATTTGAGTTTTGTCCTATAACTGTAAGAGGAATGATTAGATTTCAGCTAYAGACACTCTTGATTGGAGAGAAGTGGGTGAAAAAACAGTAAGTGGCAAAATAATAGTTGTTGAAAATAAGTCACAAAACTGTGGACAAAAAAGTGAATTTACTTCCCTAGTTTTTCTCATGCTTGAATCCTTTGACCTCTTAATATTCCAAAGAGCCTTCAGAGATCCCTAGAGAGTTGAATACTAGATATCCTAGGAAACAGTAGGATATAGTCTCTGTATTTACTTGTTTATTTGAAGTATTGTGGTCTATGCCCAGCAGATCCTCAGAAGGCCATCAAAAAGCTGAAGTAGTCCTATGCTGCCCAATTAACAATCACCTGGAAGTAGAAATAACCCATACACTGTGAATGGTTCTTAATCTTCCCGTCTCCCTCAAAGTTTAGGTCTTTYACCTCTATAGTTTGGCTGGGTGAAAGCAGAAGGAGAACATTTCTGGTCTTAGCTTAGACATTATCTAGTCTCTTGGGTGATAAGTAGTCCTGTGGAGATGTTAATAATAACAAATAACCCAGGGCCATATAATAGAGAAAAAATAGGAAGAAACAAGAAGGGGGAAAGAAAATGAAGTTTCTAACATGTCAGGCCTATTGTGTCTTTATTGTGTTATTTCTCATGTTTATAAGTTTTYTGAGGTAGTGGCTGTTTTGATGGTAGAGTAAGGATCATGCTACATAAAATTGATGATATGATCTCCATTGCTGTGGCGTATGTTGAAATTCCTGCATGTGTAAGTTATACATATCATTATTACACTTCCTGATCTTTGTTACAAATATTAAGAACCAGTCCTGTTTATGCCAAACAAATTGTCCAGCTTTGCTGAATTCTTTTTTTCTAGTGCTTGTGTAGTCATGTTCAAGGGTAAATATTTGGCTTTGGTTGGAGGGTGGAATATAACTGAGTAGAAGTCCTTTATGAACTTATTTTCATTCAGCATATCATATCCTAACACAGAAAGTTGCACATTAACCAGACTTGTGACTGCATGCTACTTTAATTGTTTTTATTTGGTGCTCTGCATAGCCAGGGGCTCTTTCTATGTATTAATAAACATTACATTAATTTTCCATTGTTCCCAGCCTTAAGATATCACAGGTCAGAGCGGAGCCTTGTGGATCCCACTGGAAAACAGGACCAAACAAAAATGCCACATCGTATCAGGAAGTGATGTCAGTAGCTGGAGTTTTGCTTCCAAACTTCTGTGTTTTACTTGACTTGTGAAGCTGGTCTCCTGTGCAAACCCATAGGCATAATACTTGTGGGAATGACTGAGGACAAACATCTTGCAGTTTTACTGACTATCAATGCATCATTCTTTGACAGACTATTAACAATCTGTTGACCCACGTAAAAATTGGAGTTTCAGGGAAAAAGAAASCATCTCATGTCTGCATATCGATAAAATGCTCACACTGCATAGATACATGAGTATATTGGATCGAGCTGCTCTAGTTAACACATTCAAGATCCTACTTATTGTCAATATCTGACCCAAAACCAATGATTCATGTTCCAAAGAAAATGCTGCTTTTATATTTTTCCACCAGCCCAGTCTCTCACCACAGACCCAAGTTATTCCCCCAACTACTGCTCTACATCTGGGTGACATGAGAGATAATTGCAGGACGCTTACAGTCCTGATAAACTATGGTTTCCCCTGCTCTGCAGCCCTTTGAAGTTGCAGACAGTTTCATGATAATTGATAATCTAATCTCTTCCCAGCCTGTTTTTTTTTAAAGGCTGCTCTGAAACAGCAAGAAGGGGAAATATTACAGCATAAGTATTGATTGCTGCATGCAGAGGTCACTGTGTGGGGATTACACTTTTATCACAAGATTCTTGCGAAAGGTGAAGTTTTGGCAAGATCCTAATAATAACTACAGAGTGCAACTTAAATACCGGGCACAGAGGGAGGAAAATGATTTTTTATTCTTAGTACCTCAAGGCTATACATGGCAATTACTATTGCGGAGGCAATAAAGAAGTTGTTAATTACAGGTTTTATACCCTTGTAGCCCAAAGTAGGAATGAAAGGACTAAAGGTTACAAAGTGGTACTGAAGAAAGAGAGAAGGAAGGACAAAAGAGTAGTCAGAGACTTTTTTACATGCAGGGGAGTGAGTTACTTATGTTACAGTGGGATAAGCCATGGCAGAGGGGTAATTTCAGTTTGATCAGGATAAATACTAGGAATCTTACTTAGGAAGTAATTTGCTTTATTTGCTTTTGTATTTCTGCTGTGATTGTATGATTACTTAAAAACTCCACATTGACTGATATATTCCCAGGGCTATGTCCAACTATATCCAAACAAGGCACTGCATGATGACAACATGGAAGATTCATATTAATGTGTGTCAACTCTAAATACATTTTGGAGTTACTTTTATGTCTTAAATAGTGGGCAGTGGTTTTACCGCAAACTTCTCAGAAAAAAAAGGAGAAATAACTGCACTTTACAAGTATAGTACAAAAACAAAACAAAACCCACAGACAATAAATGTCTGTGTATTCAGCAGAGGTGATTCGTTTGAAAATTAGAAACTTTCCGTTCCATTCCATTGGACAAACTTGCCCTTTGTGATAAGTGATATTCATGAGAATTTGTAGTACTGTACAATATGTTAACTAGGGGCATGTAATTTTCTGAATGCTGACAGGGATAAATATATGCGCCTGCACACACACAAAACTCACACATACTTAATGAGCTCAAAATTAAAGTCTTCTGAAACAAGGCAGATTGATTAAAACTCAACAGACCCACACAAATATGAACACTAATRCGCATGGCTCATAAAGTACTTCCAGACCACATCTTCCAAAGAGCAACACAAATACTCGTTTCTCACCAGACTAAACCCTCAGCCACTGTAGCAGGTGGAATAMCTGGTGAGTGAGAGGTAAGGTTGACTCCAGGAACCTTTCCTCTCTCTGCTTGCCTTTTCTTCCTTGATGGTACACTGCAAATCCGAGCTCTTAGCTTGCAGTCAGACTTCCTGGGCAGATTACTGGCAGCCACCATGCTCTGACCTTATGCATTCTCAACACCCATTCCTACAGAGAGAAAAGAGTAAGAAGGGCTACAGTGGAGCTGTCTACACTTGCTTTACACCTTCCAAGAAGGTGTAAAATTCCACTGTATTCTGCATGGCTGTTCATATGATTGGACTTAATGTTTTATTGGAAAAATCATTAACATTGAATTTGACAAAGAATAGTCTCATAAGACATTCTGTAATTGGATGCAATCGGATGTAAAACTCCAGCGCTTGCTATTTTTTATTGCTCTGTTTTCTCTTCTCTGTGATCTTTCAAATTGTGTCAGTGAGTTACTTATAGATCTTTCGAGAGTATAGGCATTACTGCTGCTCCTCCAACTCTGCCATTGCTGCTTCTGATTACAACAACTGCTATCATTAGCTGGGAAGAGATTTGGATTTCTAGCAGGTGATACTTCTTCACCCTTCTATTACTTATTGCGCTCATTTTTATGAATTATCTACACTTCCTCAGGCAATCAGATGCAAGAGTTTCCACAGGACCTTCCTTTTTATAAGAAAATGCAATGTGCAGTAAAAGAGGAATTTAGTCACTTGCTCTGCAGTTTGGTCAGAACTGTAGTTCCTGGGAAGCTTCTGGACATCTGGAAATTCCATGTTTCAGCAGTGTAGCTGCACAGACGATTAATTCAGATCATCTATCACAAGCTTAGAATACCTTGGATGTCTTTGCTCTAATTCATAATTCATAAAGTTGGTTTGCTCAGTGCTGCAGAGCTAACACGACCTGGACCTCTCACACTTCTCACACAAGTACTTTGCAGCTCACTTAATATATTCCTGCCCAAGATGTCCCAAGCCATTGGGAACCTATTCTTATTCACTCTTGGATCTTTCTGTTATGATACCAAMTTCATGTTTTCTTTCTTCCTCCTACTGTCTATGCTTCCTTCTGGTCCCAGGGCTCTCTATCCCTTTTTCATCTTCTTCTCCCAGCTCAACACATTTGTAATTGTGAGAGAGTTGGGYGTAGTTGGCCTCTGACGTTTTGTATAGAAGAGCAACAGAAAAAATAGTCTTATAACAGAACAAGAAATGCTTCAGTCTCGGCAAGCAAAATCAAACTGTGTTGTGTGATCACACTGTCCTGACAGTAACATTTCCCTCRCAGATTCTCTTACATTTAGTATCTTTCTTTTACTTCTTGCCTTTGACTTGTTCTCCCTTTTGCTTTGTCCAGATTCTTGACTTTCCACCATATTTCCTTCTCTGCCCCATTCTCCCACTCCATTTTCTCCTTTSTGTTCCAGATTATAGAGATAATTTGAATTAGCTCAAGGATAACAAAAAGAGCAACTAAATGTTCGCTTGCTGATTGACCCTGATTAGCCATTCTGAAGAAAACACATGGCTTCTCTGCCTTTTATCTAACGAGATAGGAATTGCCATGGAAAATTATTAGCTGCTACTGTGGCCCATGTCACTGTCAGGTAAAGAAGCACATAGAAACTTTACACAGATTAAAACTTAGAGTGTGTCTTTTGTCTTGTTTCTGGTGGGAAGTCTATAACATTTCTGCTACGACTTCTGTAAAACAGTAATATTAGCACACAGTTTTCCCCACAACTAAGCTTTTGTGTTTACTTATTGTAAATATGGGAGGAAGGGAGAATGCTGCACTTCATCTATTAAAGCACCAAATATACCCTAAATAAAAGACAGAATGGGGTAGTTTTTTTTTTTTTTTTTTTTTTTTTTTTTTTTTTTTTTTTTTTTTAACTTCAGCCCTGACAAAACTTCTGGATTTGTTTACAGTGGTAAAAGCTTTTTCTTCTCAATTTAATTTGTAGGTTGATCTTAGTTCCCTGGCCTGCTTCTGTGTCCTGTATTTTCCTGAATTAAAGCTTTCTTAGCTGGCTTGTTTGTCTTGCCTAGCAGTGTTTTCTGTGTCTGCTCATAACACCCTTTCTGATGGATGCTTTTTCCTCTGTGACATCTGCTCCATCTAAAACAGGGCTCAGACTTTCTTTGATGCAACTTCGGGCAGATAACTCAGTGCTACTACTAGCCAAGTAGAAATACCTTAAAACTATTTTTCTCCTTTTCTGGAGAGCTTTTGTGTAGTTTTCTTCATTGTACACTTTGTTAGTATTTTCCACAGATTTACTTTCTCTTGCAGATGCAGTTTCCTAGTGCTCTTTTATGAAGTTAAAAATTACAGTCGAGTTTTACACTTGCCCTTTGGCACCTGCAAATGAATTAACTGAGATCTGTTAATGCTGACTAACGTGAGCTGTGGCTGCCTGTCACAGAGAAGTATAAGCAGTGTTGGCTTTGCGTCTACACCTGAAAGAAGGATTAGGAAAAAAAAGAAGTTGGATAAAATTCTTGCTCTCACTTTTAGCCATAATGGATGTGACACATGTTGCMTTACGTGTATATATTAAATATGTATTAAATATTTGAGGCTCTGTCTATTTAAAAGTAGCTAAGGCAAAATAATATTAAATGTCTGGCCCGGATTCACAAAAGAAAGAGAATTCATAGCACAAGCTGTCACCCTGTCCTTCCCTAATCCCTTTGTGTCTAGGTATTACAGCTCATATGGTATGTAGGATCTTAGCCCCCAGAAACCTAGACTCCCAGGATGAGCTGTTGCAGTAATGCCACTGATTCTAAACTCTTATGCTTCCTTTCCTTGGCTTTACTTAAGCCCTGTGGACCAAATGACATTGCCACCCACGTGTGGGTCCATGGAGTGCATGTTATGTACTTGTGYTCAAGGGAAGAATTTGATCTTGGATGTTATATTTACACTGAATGTGTAGTATTTGCTGTAYCAAACACCACCTTTGTAAATTCAAKGTATACACCTRAGGAGGTCTCCCACTGAAATCTCCTGCCCAGTTCCAGTGAATGAAAGCAATGGAGACAGTCCAACYTCCCTTTACAACTTCTTAACCATTTCCTGTATCAAAACTGTTTGCACATTTTGGGTCTTTATTTTCTTCAGGCATCAGAGGCATTTTACCTTCATTGACTGTGATCTGATGATTGTGTGGACTAATTTTTGTTTAATTTAGGAGCAGATTGGCAAGGGCAATTGCTGTTTGTTCATGCAAATATAAGATACTGCTACCCCTTGCACCTGCAAATGGAATAAATGCCTAAACAAAATGAAGGTGCATTTTGTAATTTAGTGTAGGCACCTCTACACAATATGGACATTCCTTATGTAGAAAAGAAAGAAAATTGTGTATTAATTTCTCTACCAGGTCAGACTCTTTTCAGATCACTTTCCTATATCACTCAATGATGACTCTGCTACATACTTTTATATGTAATTACAATGGAAGCAATATAGTCACAGAAAACTTTTTGCATGCTAAGATGAAATTCATGCATTTGTATAGAGGCTGTTCTTATTAGGAATATATATACACATTTTATCTCTCTGAGAAATTCCATTCATGTTCTTCAGAAACTGCTGTAGCAAAAATTTTACAATGATGAGAAAATGTTCCCARTCTTTTGTAATCAGAAAAATAAGATCTCTGTAAGCCTTAGGAGTAAGTGAGAATTTGCAAAAAATGAGTATTGTATAGCTCATCAAAAATCATTACACTTTTAAAAATAAAAAAGATTTTAAAATTTCASATGTGGGCCATGCATTTCTGTTGCTGGTCACAATGTGTGGTAATACTTCCTGCAGTAATCTAGAAAAATACAGACAGAAAGAGAATTGCATATTTCACTTGTGTGTCTTATTCTGTTTTATGGAGCAACATGTTAAGCTTTTGCCTCTTCTGAGCATTTTCTTCACATTGCCTTCACTGACTCTCTCCCTTTCCATTTGCCTTCTCACACCTGATTATTTTCTCCTTCCTTTATGCATGTCCATAGGGAAAAAAGATTCATTAGCCTCTGAGTATCCATATTCTGATTTGTAACAAGAAGCTTGCATGTCTGTGGATAGTGCAAGAAGTGCAGAGGAACTTCTGCTTAGAACTACTTCCCTTCAGCAGAGCAAGCAGCAAACACTCAGGGGAGAATAAACTCAGGTTTACTGTCCTAAACTATTACTCTAATTCCTTAATTACTCTTATTCCTTAAATTCCTTTTAGTTTATTCTGCATCTTAAATAAATAGGTAGCTTTGATGTCACTTAATAGCAAGGATATTCACAAGAATGACCTACATACAGAGGACACATTCTGTAAACAAAATTGCATTTTGCTCWTTAGGTACAGTACAAATCAATTCTGGGTAACAGAGACATCCTAATAAGAAGGGCTTTCTTGTACCTCTGCYACCAAGGTGAAACTTAAAATAGGTAATATACACATATATCAATCAATTATTAACCATATAGAGATAAAACTGTATCCATTCAGAAACATCCAGTCACCACTTATAAAAAGGATGTTCTGAGGATTATGAATAGGTCATTTACTTAAATTTGCTAGTTAATAGTGAGAAGATGATCTACTCATATCATCTTCAATGAGGATATTCCTAAATATACATTGTATCACCTTCAGGGAGCCTTCATATAATAAACCTCATATTACGTAGCCTTGCAAACATGTGAACTTCAGGAGTTTCTGTAATTCATCCTCCTGTCTGAGAATGACTGACATGTATTCACAAGTGAGTGTTAAATGCGATAAATTTGTAAGCCAGATTCCAGTCAATCATTTAGCTATTCGAAAGCTGCTGAACAGCATCTAATCTTGGATTATCTACACCGTAGGAATATTTTTGCTAGGTAGGCCTGCTCTAACAAGATGTTAAATGAAGGAAAAGCARCAAAGCAAGTTGTGGTGATCACTACTAAAAAGTGCAGTCTATAATCGGACACAGGTCAGACAACAGTGCATCCAGAGCTCAGTATTGTAGAGCTCCTGAGGTTTATCAATGAGACTATCTAATATTGATGTGAGTTAGAGGAAGCAGCCTAGCAGAAAAGGGAAGCTTTCATAACTGATCTAAATAAAGAGGTGGAACTCACTGTCTGATGAGATAAGGGAATGATTCATGGCTGGGAAAAAGTCAAGAATTGATAACTCATAAGAGAAGCGTAAGGGGGGCAACTTAGGGGAAAATGTCCTAAGTAATGCAATTTGAATGGTGTGCGTTAGAAATTTTGCAATGAAAGGTACACRCAGATGCAAGGAATGTGCATGGTATAAACTCTTTCCTTTGGGAGGAAAAAGAAAGGAATAAACGGATAGCCTGAGAATCCAATATGCTATTAGTTCTGCAATATAGATGAATCATAGGTACTCAGAAGCRGTAAGGTAGAGTAAACGTTGCTATGTTTATCAGACTTTCATGAGCAGCATTTATTTTTCTGGGTCGTAATTTCGTTAGAGGGGAAAAGGGATGATTCAGTGGCCTTGGATGGACTACAGAAACTTTCACTTTTAGGTCACAGTTTGAATCCAAACTAACTTTGAATCCTCCTCTAATTTCTGAGGCACATCCGAATGGACAGATATTTGATCCTCGCATAAGGCTTTTGTGTGCTTTCTACTCACTGTCCTTGTGTGTACAGTCTCATTCCAAAGGAAGCCTGCTCCTACTCCTGAAAGCTGCCTTTTCTCCTGTCTGCCACACTTTTAGCTTGGCCATTTTTGGGCTCCTTCACACTATCCAGCAACACAGACTACTTCTCTTAATTGGAAGCAAAAAAAACCAACTGTGAAATCAAGCAAAGGTATTAAAGAATTTACAAGCAGTTGCTTGTAATCACAACTTAGTGAGACAGAGATTGCAAGCTCTAAGAGCAAAGATGAGCTAAACCAATATACTGAGCACTACCAAATAGCCCAAAAAGGAAACATTGCTTATGAGACATCAACTCATCTTTATCTGTCAACAGCAAAAACACACAACAAGGCTTGCCCTTTTGAAATGTAAACAGAAAATTACGCCTCCAACACAAACCCAAGCCATTAAAAAGGCAGCTTTTATTCTTTTCCCATAATGTTCKGGAACATAAGGCAGTAGCACTGATGTGACTCCACAGCTGTTGCCAGGGGAAAGTAGGAATGTAGCCTGCCACATCTGGGGTGACATCTTTGAAGAGGCACTTAATCTGCAGTGCTGAGGTATGCTAAGCCTCTTTGCTTTTCTTTACCCGTTCTCAAGCTAATACTACTCCTGGAGAGCAATGCTGATTTCAAGTCAATGGCTGAGATGAAAGAACAATTAAGGACAGTGATGCTTTATGCATTGTGGAAAATATAAAGCCAGGACAATAACATAATTCCTTGATCACTCCGGCAGAAGATTTACTTTGCCACACTTTAAAGTTGTAGGTTCCCTGCTTCTAAAACAAAAATGACAGGAATTTTTAATCACTGAGTGTGTGTTTTGTGAATTGAAGGAGGGCATTGAAAGAGTGGAAAAATAAAAGGTATCTGCTGCTATTACACTGGTGTGATTCTATTGGATCAAAGGCTTTTCCTCTCTGTAGCTCTTCAGAAACAATTTGCCAGTATTGCTAGGCAGGCATTACACAAAGAAAGACATCAGGTAGAGAAACACAAGAGAAGCTTTAATAAGTAAGAATGCCTTTATGGCACTGTTCCCATTTTCTCATAATTGAAAATCTAAGAAGCCAGAGTTTTTTGGTGGCTGCAAAATAAAATAAAATAAAATAAAATAAAATAAAATAAAATAAAATAAAATAAAATAAAATAAAATAAAATAAAATAAAATAAAATATTAACTAATAAATAAAAGGAGAGAAGGATGGAAATTCTAATCAGAAATGTCTACTCCAAACTTTCTGCTGGCTTACAGAGGTTATTTCAAAAGCAGAAGACAAGACAGAATCTTACAACAGGTTAAGTTGTAAGGGACATTTTGATCTTCAGACTGGTGTGCCTCACTGAGGTTTGACTGGCAGCATTGCTAAATACTGATCTGAAAAGGAAAATAACCTCAAAATGTCAGAGCAGTAGACCATTTTTTCATTTATGAAAAGTGTCACAAAAACTTAAAATGTACAATAAAGACCAAAGTCTATGGTAAACCACGAGGAGAGTTAATATGCACCTAGATCCACTGAAATAAGAAAGACTCATGGGATYGCAGTATCCTATTTTTATACTGCCTCTGATAGTGGTGCGACTCTGGACAGGACATTTAGGTTTTGATATAAAACTCATTATGTCAAGAGAAAGACTCCTGTGGGATCTGTGTTTCTGATTTTCACCTGAGTGCTACTGTCTTCCCTTGTGTACATTTGAAAGCTGGACTCTTTCTGTGCTTTGTTATTCTCATCTCTAAAGAGTCTGTGATGGGACAAGCWAGTTAGTATTACCTATAATGACATTTTTATACATGATTATACTACCTAAAGAGAGCKATAACAAAAAACTATGTAGAAGGTTCATAAGGATATGCTAGAGAAAAGAGATTAAAAAATCCTATTTCTACGTGAAAAGCTGCTAAAGATATTCCTAGGCTGGTGGGCCAAATGATCTCCTCTGTAGTTGTGGAGAAACTCATGAATATTTAAACTTCCATTTAAGTGGGGATTGGATAAATGAAAGAGAAGACTTCTTTTTGATAGTTTGATACTGATACTATGATGTCTTATTCRGTAGGAAGTCAAAAGAGCGATTTCACTTCTGTTTCACGATCTTCAGGACATTTCTCTATTTTTTCAGCAATGCGCAGCCTTCGTGTCATGCGGCACTCATAGCTCATGTGTACAAGATCATCCTTATATTAGTAGTCCACTTAGTTGGTCGAGTGCTACAGAAAGAGAGATTTCTGCTTTCAGTTGTTTCTCACAACACAGCAAGAAAGAACCTTGGGTCGCCTGGGTCACCTCAGACATTTACCTTGGTTAGCGGTGGAATAAAAGACAGAACTGTGGACTTGGTGGAACTTCTACTCAAATGCTGCACACACAAAAAAGTCTCTTTGATTCCAGATCTTGTGAGTTGTCTAGTTATTTGTGGAAAATAACACTTCTAAATCAAGAAGTAATTAGTGCTGTTTGACCGAAATAAAATTTATTGTGGATGGACCAGTTGCAGCCTGTATGAATTGCAGAACTTTACACGTTAGTTCACACACACCTGCTAGAAATAGTCTCCAGATCCTGAGCTCCTGGTTCAGAGTTAAAWCTTAGTGTTTTAATTAGGATCTGGAAGCAATACTGCTTTTTGTAACAAAGAATTGACCAAAGGGCAACTCACAGATCAGTAAACACCAAAAGATACCTRTCTGCTGTAGGACCACTCTGTGACAGACAAACTTGCGAGGACTCATAGGGCTGGGCATTTCTATAAAAACGCATTCTCTTCCAAAAACTTTGTAGAATCAGGCTTATTTGTGGATAATCTAAGGCTCCTTGAGTTTCACTGGCTGGGAAGAAATGCCTTTCTCATGATTTTCATTATTCCAGGTAGAATACAGACAGCAAAGATGTACCCAAAGATTTGTAAAGCCAAGCCAATCTSCATAGTGAAAAGATACTACAGAAGCACCTTGTTTCTGTGTTAGTTTATAGGGAAAAGCGTAGCCACTCTTTCTCCCTAGAGGAGAAATCATATCTTTTGGGGTCTGGAAATTTCTCAAAGATCTCTGCTCTAGGAAGACAGATTACCAAATTAGGACACTCACTTTGGATGCAATGAGAGAAGAAAGAGAATCAACTTGACCTTTGCTCTTCTGCATCTCAAATGCCTCCCATGGCCACTAGCAAGTAGAGTGGGTGAATTTTATTCCCTTGTGGTCTTCTTCCTGCCTTTGGAGGCCTTCATTTTGTCCCTGTGTGTGAAAGGGCTCTTGTTCTATATTGCCAAGAACCAACAAAACACTGTTTGCTGTTGCATTCTGATACTGAAGCAGGCAACTGGATCAYGTAGAAAGGCCCTAAAATGGCATACATTAGATAGGTAAAATAAGCTGGGTGAAGGGAGTAGCAGGGCAGCATTACACAGGAACTGGGCAAGGCTGCTTCAGAAAAAGAAATGGATCCTGTCCCTGGGCGAGCCAAATCCAAGCCCTGGTCCCACTCTGTTTGTGGTAGGTAGCCGTGCACTGCCACTTTAAAAATCTATTTACAGGTACTGTTTTTGCATGGGCAAATTATTTTCTATAATTACCCGTATTCTTTTAAAGAAAAGATCCCTAGGAGTCTCTCAAATGATAACACGGTAGAATGACTGAACCACACAACAGCAACATCTCCCTCCCCAGACGCAGCCATTGAGGTGAGGTGAGCTGAAGCTGCCCCAGTCACAGCAGGTAGCTCGGCGCACTCGCTTGCCTCAAGTGTGGATGTCTGAAAGGATATCTGTGCCCTCCCCCCTTCAAACTATCCTGTCGTCCCACTGCTCTGCGTGTGCTGGCTTGCCCAGCTGTACCCTTTTATGCCTCTTACAGACAGATACACAAAAGCTCTGTGCACTAAACATTAGTTCTGCCTCCAAATTATGCATGTTCCCATTAAAAAAAAAAAAAAAATATTCACAAAGCCTGTAACTGGGAGTGAACTGGAAGCTCTTGGACTATGAGCAAAATTAGGGATTATACAAGCAAAAGGAAAAAAAAAACACCCTCCCCCCAAACAATAAAAAAACCAAAACCCAAAGTGCCACCTTCAGAGATGTGGCTTCTGTTCAAGCATAGTAGACCAGAACACTCTCCATGTGGATCCCACAAGGTAACTGGAGTTCCCCTTAATTTTACACTGCTACAAATGAGTTTGTAGGAAAGGAGATGGTCACCCTGTGCTTTCAGATGTCCCTACCCAATGCCTGCAGCTTTCTGCATGTGCACACACATGCATTCTCTCTTTGATGCTCAAGGCTTCAACTTTATTAGCCTTCTGTAACAGTTATAGGCAATAAATATGGTAAAGCAATAAATATCAATGTTAAATAAGAACAGACTAAGCCAGCACAATATTTTAGGCTTTTTCACAAAGRCAAACAAGCCTGGAAATGCTTCTAGAAGTGCAAGTGTAAGCATGAATCTGGCTCTGAATAGTTACAGCATTTGTAAATAGCTTCTTAATGACCTTTCTCACTCCTGTGCCTGCAGCAGGAGACCAATCACATGAGTTGAGCATTTTTAAATGCAGGGGTCTCGGAAATCAGCTCTGGAATGACTCCAGCATGTAAGTTCCCTTTCAGTCTYGTAATTCTTCTTCCTTGTCCACTTAGGCATGGGGGTGATGGACATACTATATACTTCGCAGATGTACATGACACGTGAGAGCATTTTTTGCAATCTAGATACATATTTTGAATTCGAAGTCTAAAGCCTCTAACCTGCCAGTATACAAGACTGGAGTCTTACATTAATKAATGCATATGAAATACTGCAGTACCACAACAAGGCAAGAAAAYGAAACCTCCATACACATATAGGCAGCCACTCCCTAACTATTTTAATTTTAATGCCAAAAGGTAGTGTTTTGTGGTAGCAGAGTGACTCAGTCTATTTGGATGTTACCTGACATTCAGGGCCATGAGATCCCATCAAATGAAGAAGGACCTTTGGCCCTGTGTGGAGCAAACCTAAACTTTTGAAAGGTGTGACAGAAGGGACTCGTCTGTTCTGCAGCTTGCAGTGCACGCTGGAAACACCCCGTCACTTAATGAACTGGCCCAGGGACTAGAAGCAGAAAAGCCAGGTAGGTCTATATGAACTTAGGTAGTTTTCCATGCTGTTTCAGACAGAAAGGTTTTGCAATCCAAGATGTTCGTTTAAAGCTGGCTGGGTTGTCTCTATATTCTGCYGCAKAAAGYCAAGGGGATTTCACTTCACACACCYTAGAACTATGGTATGTATGTCCACATTTAAGTTGAGTTTTTATAGCAGTCTTATGGACAGAAATAAATACTCTTAGGATGTTGTTCACCCTGTTGCTTTTAAATGTCTCTATTTGGATAATTCTCACCATGTTTCTCTTCACTGAATATAAAGAGGGCTTAGACTTCTACCTCTGAGATAGACATCTACATGTAAAGGTCTAATGCAAGGGAGATAAATCCCCTTCATTACCTTTTCAGACAGCTTGAAAAGACCCTTCACTGTCTCCGGGCTGTGCTAATACCAAATCCTAAATGCAACAATGTAAGCAGAAGCCTAAATTCCTGTGCAACAGAAATGAGCATAACTGATAACTTATTGTGGCTTTGTCTCCCTCTGACAGTTGGACCACATGCAACTTCGGGAGCCTTTGAGGATATGTCTCACCTCATTATTATACAAGACACTTAGATCCATATGTCCTTGGGTCCACCGCACTACGCAGATAGGCTGCACTGCACACTAGCATACTAGCATAGYATTATGTTAGCATACTAGCATAATGAATGACCAAAACCACTGCATGCCAGGAAACACTATCCAAGATCTTGGATATTAGTGACAGAATTACCTATGAAGAGAACTGTTGCCTTTTTTTTCCCTTTCAGATTCAATCTCCTTTTTCCATACTGAAGCAGGAGGAGCGAAAGAAATGTCCTTTACCACAGCACAGGTACACTGATGATAACAGCACTCTGAGCCAAACTCTCTCTATCAGTGGACTCCATCTTGGCTCTGTTCTAATCTGTATCTCTGGGACACTTTTCCACCTTGGCCATCTCTTTGGTAATCCTACTGAAATCACATAGGAAAAGGCTATGTGATTTCAAAGTAGGTAATGCAGCTGGAAGCCACAGAAATGCATACAAGAATGTCCAGTCACGGAAAGACTTTGACAAGTTGTTGAAGCAACCTCTTAAAGTCTAGAGAGAAACAGTCATTAATCAAATAAAGATTGTCATCCTCCAATGACAAAGCTTTAAAAATCCAAAACTATTTACAAATGTGCAGAGTGAGACCATTAAATGTTAGAAAGCAGGAAAGAAGGCCACTATCTTCTTTACATCCCTGGCTCAAATTTCAGTCAGCAATAAATAAGGGACTGTGAGCTATTTGCTTTTAACAAAAAGTAAACTCTTCACTGTAGACTAGCAAATCCTGAAGTGAGATGAGAGATTAAACCAGCAATAATTCAGGAAGCAGTTGCCCAACACAACTGAAACAAAGAAGATACTTTAATATAAATCAATACCCAGAAACTTGTGAAACCAGTTAGAAAAAGTTCAGATGTCTATCATAGTGTGAAAATTTCTCTAAACAATATATTGTGTGAACTATCAGCTATTTTGAACCCTTTTGTAAACTCAAAGCTAGTGTATCTTGTCAATTGTGTTGAAGGTTTTTCTTTTTTTCTGCTCATTGTCTGAATTTATAGTATTTATAGTAGAGTATTTATAGGTAGTATGAGAGTGGTGAATCTGACCTCATGCAGCTAAATACATATATTATATATATATGCACAAAAAGAGTTTGGATTTTATATTGCTGATTTTGTGTTTCCAGCAGTTTGTCTGGTGGCCACTTGGGGCTCTTCAGCAATTGGCTCAGTACCAATGCAGAAGCAACAGCGAGTCTGTGGACAAGGAGTGAAACAAGTGCATCTGGCTTGTGTTAGATGAAAAATCAGTAAAAATACTTCTAAAAAGTTAACTAAATGTTAAGTAAAGTGTTGGAACTGTATGTTTTGTACTCTAGCCCACTGTGTATTGGCAAGACCTAACATTTTCAGAAAAAGCATGAACAGTTTTAAGGGTTTTAATTCACTCTCTAGTAAAATTTGCCAAGGATAATAGAAAGTTTACAATCAGAGAAATTAGGGATGGAAGAGATTTATTTGATTTCTGCTCTATCCTTCCCTCCTTGTACTACAGAATTGTTCAATATAGAAGGAGTTCTTGTCAGCCTAATTTTCCACCATACATTTACACTGAAACTGTCTAAACAACTCTCGGAGAAGCTGACGACAATGTAYATTTGTTGATGTTTTCCTCAATTTTCAGTACATTGAATAAAGGGGCCTAGCAAAAAATGGGTTAGTCACCAGCTTATCCACTCTGACATCAGCTTCTGCACTCTTCTCTGATCCCTTTTTCCCAGTGGTCCTTCTAATGACATTCTTGAATATCAGAGACTGGAATTAAYGCAGGATTTAATGCAGGTCCAGCTAGTCTAGCATATGGTCTGAAAAAGTGGTCAGCAGCAGAAGCTTCAAAGAAATGTGTGCAAACACTGCAGTAGGCCCATAATSTGATCCCTGAAAATCTCATCTTAATCTCAAATGGGGAGARGGCAATTTAAACTCARARGTATGAGRTCTTATTTTTCCTTTAGAATATATGTTATCAACACTAAATTACAAAGCTGGTTAGTCTGTCAGTCATACAGGTCTATGTATGACAAATTTCCCCCATTCTTTTCTGGGGAATTTTGCTGAAGTCTTCCCTTTGAGGGCTTCCTCTTATTTTAACTGAAATATCTTTAGTGGAACAGAGACMGTATAGCCATCATAAGATCTCCTGCAGTTGCTTCCTTTGGGGAAGCAGTTGATCTGGATTTCCTTGTTTGTCTACTGCATTGACTCAAGAGCTTCTGAGTGTTTTGCTTGTGGACTTTGGTAAATGGGTCATTTCCATTTTTCAGAAATAAGAGATTGGTGACACACAGAGAAGATAGGTGGATATAAACAGTGTGTTCACTAGTGTCCGTAGTCTGTTGAGTGGCAGACTTTATGACTAGTCATTTTTAAAAGCTATACTTGAATTTACTGCATGACATGCATTTTGAAAAGAAACATATGATGTTTGTAATCTTATCCCACAACAGAATGTAGCAAGTGTTTGGAAATACATGTGATATCCCCGCCTAATAAACAAAATATCCTTTAGAACATGTATCATCTAAATTTTAAGAAAAACTGTGTAGCTTATATTCAAACTGTCCCAGAGTCAAGACTTTCAAATGTGGTTTTAACTTACTCTTTGCTAAGGAGACACTGTGCTCAATTTGAACATCTTTTTACCTTTGACTAGCATACAACTTCCTTGTTCCCATACAAGGCACATACCATGATTTCACACATACCATGATTTTTCTTCTCTGAGATCTTTTACATATATTCCTGAATACAAATATTGGTAGAAAAGGCACTAATACTGGATTAYGTGAATAAGTAAGGACAGAGAATTTCATTCAGTAACTCTACATGTAATTTTTAAATTCAATTACTCTTTATTTCTTTTCAAGAGATAGAAAATCATGACTACATCTAACCTGGCCTAGTAATTTAACATCCATCACTGCGAAAAAAAATATCAGTCTGAATTACTCCAGCTGCAGTTTCCGTGGACAGGATATTACTAAGATGTTGCTTTATTTTAGCAGTTCATTTCTTTACAAAGTTTGTCTGCTTTTGCCACTTAATTGGGCTGCACCATTCCAGTATCCCTGTTCTGTTTCCATCCATTTGCAGCCCTCACCCAAATTCAGCATCCCAAATTCATCCTTTTTGCAGTACCTGAGCCATTCTGCCCATTCCAGTGAGGTAAATCTCAAATAGATCCTCATGAAACTGTGGCCTGTGGTTTCCCTTTCTCTGCAAGGTCCCAGATGCTGGCCAGAGGCASCCTGTTCTCCAGGATGTTGGAAACTCAGTCTTTCTGTGGCTCTTGGCAAGGAGGGCTGGGCTGAGGCTTGGGTTGGATAAACATCCTTGCACGGGAGCACCTTTGTCAGGCAGACTGGATGCGTGCTAGTGATTCCTGAGCAATAKGTGCTCCATCATCATGGTATTTGCTGAGTGACCCTCCCCTTCTAGATTTCTCTGTTCTAGCTAAGCACTGTTGTAACCTAGCAAGCAATGATGTAACCTACTACAAACAACTACAAGCTTTGTTTATATCCATATGTCTGTGTTGTGTGAAGTGAGGCAAAATAATCTGCAAGCTCTCAGGCTGCTCGACCTKATACAGTCACTAGACCAGTTTCTTGCTTGCCTCAGAGTCCAGAGAYTGTAAAAGTAGCCCAAAACCACATCACTCCTAGTTCCTTTTGGTCTTGTGCTCATTGTGGCTTAATATTTACAGACAGAGTTTCAATTCTGAGCCTTGAGGATGCAAGGAACTGAAAAGCAGAATACTGCAGGACTTTGAAGAAAGACAAGTTTGAAAAGGCATAAAAAAATGGAAATCAAATGACATTCCTTCTCCCTCTCCTCCTCCCTTCATACACAAACACAGATATTTTGCCTTCTTAAGCACTTTTTCACTGACCTTTTCTCCTTTTTTTTTTTGTTTCATTCTGTATATACTGAGGGAAAGAAAAGGTACACAGCCATTTTTACGAGAATGTTGACTGAGGGTGGTCACCATCTGTGCAAACTGTCTGTGACTRTGACTTCCTCTTTGCCTTCATCTCAGTCAGAGAGAAAACCTCACTTCTGAGATAATCTGAAAAATATTATTATCCATCACCCTTGCCACCATCCTTTCCCTCCTTGCCCCCCCCCAGCCATTCAAATGATTGGTATTTTCCAGTCAAAACATGCTTTGCCCTTGCCTAAAAGGGCTCCTTTAATGACATAGACATCCTGTTTAACATTCGACAAGGTGACTGGTTAGCACTAGCAGCTCTGATGTGATTATTTGGGTATTGAAACAGAGGGCCTAGAATGGTTGCTTAATTAGCACAGCAAATAATTAAATTTACCACTTTTTTACAGGGTAAAGAATTTTCCCCTCCTCTTCCTTACTCTGCCTTTCCTCCTCTCCCACAAATTAGACCTCTTAGCAACCTARAGAATGGGATCAACGCTCATAAAGTTTTATAGTTTAACAAAGACATATATGAAATGTATCTAACTAAAACAAGGCAAACCTGTAATGTTTGCCTTCTAGCAAGGCTTTTCCCGGAATAAGTTTTCTGGTTGAAGACAATACTGCCCCRGGTGCTGTCATTCTTCCTTAGCTGAAGGCTGCATTGTGTTCACGTGGGTGCTTTCTCATATACTTTGGGACAAATCAAAGGGCTGAGCTCATCCCCCCCCGCTAATTTTTACTAACCAACTGATTTTACCTAAAGTGGGAGTCGGAACCCTGATAGGGACAACCTTATCAGAAAAAAAACAAGCTGATGATGATCTCTGAGAGGTTCAATAAGGATGCTGAACAGGGGGAAAGAACATAACTGTCTTCAAAATTATTTGTGAAATTAGCTTCTACTTACAGTCTTTGACTGTAGGAACACAGCGACATCTATGACATCTATCTGCATCTACTGAAGAGATGCCTAATTCCTTGTTACTACCCACTGGTAGACTGTTGCTGTCTCATGGGATACCATGAGACATGGCAAAGAGTGGCAATCCCAAGCAAAGGAGAGAGAGAAGGAAGACAGTCTCTTCAGCTTGTATTAACTACTGACAAAATTTAGACCAATGTCAACTGGCTAATCTGTGTTCAGAGTAGGGGTCTGCAATAATTTGACTGCAATGCTTACTGTTTGCTAGTGCAGGCAAATCCCCACATTGCATGCTGAAGTTGAAGATTTTTGTCAGTGAAAAGGATCCTGCTCCTAAATATACTTATAAACAACACTTAAATTTATTTTCAGCTGTCTGTAATTTACTAACACCACTACTTCCATATGGTTTTACCACAACAATGCTAACAATGCCATCCCCCTTCACACTTGTATGGTAACTTCCATACGCAGTTTCACCAATTGTTTTACCGCTAGATCGCAGATTGACTTTACAATGACCTGCTGAAGTTGGGAACTGTGGTTCTGGTCATTTCAAAAGCAGCTAAAGTAATGGCAAGTACCCTGCAGGAGATCTCAGTGTGAGTCAACAGAATAGCCTAAGGAGTGGAAGTTATAATTTCCAGGCAAATAAAATTTCTCCTTAGGACTTTGCATGGAAGTTTTGGCCTTGAAAAGGCCTTGTGATTGTGAGAACAGGCACACAGAAGGCAAGAGTGACAGACTAGCACCTGCAGTATCCATGAGCARTTCATGAGGAAGCTGCAGAGACAAAAGGGAGGCTGGCTGAATTAGCGGGCACCCGGCTTTACTCTGTGGTCCCTTTCAGTCAATTTTTGTATGCCAGTCTGACATATACAAAGTCTGACTTTGGATCCCACAGTATCCCATTATCCCATAGGATGAACTATCCCATAGCATGAACTCCCCACAGTCAGATATGGAAAGCTGAGATGATAGTTTTGAAACATCCCTTTTCAATTTTGGGAGGCTAAGCTTTCTTCTCATTGGGTTTTCCTCCGAGGAAAGCTATTTGTCCTTCAAGATCCTTCATTCTTCTACTCATTCTGCATTCTTGTTAGCTGATAATGACTATTTTGTTGAAGCAGTTTAARCTCTACTGCTAAAAAGAAGTAGGTAAGAACTATCTAAAGACAATTTAAAGTTTATAATTTTTTAAAAAGAAGCTATTGTAAGCCTTGGACCTCTCAAGGTCCCTCTGTTTCGGTGTGGGTGAAGGTGTGGTTGAGTTATAGGAAGGAGGTGGGGCTACAGCTGGACAGTATGACTCTYAGTAGAGTTCTTTACAGAACTACAGTGTCACAGACTCTGTGTAGTTTTGTGGCTTTTTAAACTTATACTTGGGCCAAATAGTCAGTCAGATAAGCAAATAGTCTCCCAAACCAAGAGATCTGATAGTTATTACACTGATGGTGCAAAAGGGACTGTGAAASTGGGATGCAAACACTGGACATAAAGCTCTACTAGCTCTGAAGATCTTAAAGTCAGTTGTGGTAAGKTTTTTTAATACATGATTTTATTATTATTATTATTAGTTCTCATGTAGACATACTTTTCTTCTCAGCAATTGCTCACTTCTTCTCTAGAACGAACCGCAACTGTGAATCCTCTGAGGTACCTTGCGAAGCACAGACACATTCTGATTAGAGTAAATCAGCATCACTTACCAGTGTAAGTGAAGCCTGTAAAAACAATGGTCTTGTTTTGCTTACCCTGAAGTAAATCAGGATCAAGATGGCTGACAGCAACAGATTTATACTGATGCAAAACTGAGGTAAGATCAGAATCAGGCCAGCTGAGTGAAAATATATTCTTCTGTGCTGAGGGCTATTGATGCAGAGTTTTACGTTTCATCTGAATTAATCTTTAACTGCTTGCTTGCTAGATGAACAAATAGTCATTAGTCTCAGCAAAATATGACACTAGCTTTAATTTGAAAATGTTTACCATGACATTTTACATATACAAAGTCAAAGCATCTTACCCAGTGCTGAAAGTGGTTAAACAATTACTCTTCTATGTTCTAAGAGGGACAAAGCCAAAGGAGTGGGCTTGCCAAATGTTTGCATTATACCAAGGAGTGGAATCTGTTAAAATTGTGGTGGATACACTTGAATTTTTGAATCAGAAAAAGGCATCTTAAAAAATGATAGAATATTTGTCAAGTGGGTAYGTTCCTGTTGCACTGCTTTTAGAGCAGATGTGATTTGTATCTCAAAGATCCTCAGTTACATGCCACCCTGAAACCATATTGTTATCTTCTACAGAAACAAACAAACAATTTAGTCTGACCTATA
>PTEX01000020.1:1344614-1407114 GCA_003342815.1 Eudromia elegans
AGAAAGAAAGAAAGAAAGAAAGAAAGAAAGAAAGAAAGAAAGAAAGAAAGAAAGAAAGAAAGAAAGAAAGAAAGAAAGAAAGAAAGAAAGAAAGATGGTCAATGGCTAGTGCCCCACTGTAGTAATAAAATGTCTAGACAGCAATTAACATCCATTTCCCTTAAGAATGCAACTGTGTCATCAGCAAATCTTTACTACTTTGCAGGGGACTAATCTAAATATGTTTAATCATTAATCAATTTCCAAAAACTGAACGGGATTTGCTTTTCATGGGCTTTGTCTTCAAAACTGCAGTCACTTTATGAGAAAAAAACAAACCTAAGGGGGGATTATTCTGGCCTCAGTCCAGTGGGTGAGASTGCTTAGAAGATCTGTGGTACTGTGTCTTGTTTGGGAACATTGCACTCTTTCTGCATACGTTAGCACTTTCAGTTTCCTCGATTCTTTTCTATTTCCTCTTTGTCTGTGTGTATTCATAGCAAGCAGCAGTGACTGAAAGCACTGAGCGGGATTCTGCGCACAGACTGGTCCTGTAATAGCTGGCAACTCTATCTGTCTTGTGAGCTGGCTTTGAGAAATATCCCTCTTTCCTCCTTTGAGCTGCACTTCTCTTCCCCCAGAATTATTCTTCTAACCAATGGTGGAGTCTCTCACAGGTCACTGATTACTATATTTGCATGGGATTGCACTAAACTTCCTGTCAAGCACCGGGAACAGGAAATTACTCTTCAGCTTTCTACAGCTGAACACAAAATTCACTGTGCTCCCATTGCCGACACAACCACCAAAGAGGTTTTAAACCCCAAAGGAAAGTAGTATTCTAAATGGCATAAATAAGGAGGGAATCTGACCAACGGATTTGTGATGACTACAGTGGACTCTAACTGCTTCAAGCCTACTCATGCCAGCAGTGAATTTACCCTGATTTACAGTATCATAACTGAGCTCAGCCTCAGGCTCTGGAGCATTCGCTGAATACATCAAAGTACTTCAGCAAAGAGAAAATGGCACAAGCTGATAATACCTTTTAGAACCTCCCCTCCCTTTTTTTTTTTTTTTTTATCTTGGAGACCTGGAAATGTCTCCATTTAGCTTATACTTTGCTTCGGTGTTTGTTCTCGGCCAAGTGAGTAGGGAAGTGAAGTTTCCTGCCCTCCAGCAGTGGCGCTTCTGGAGTTCGGCAAGGCCAAACGCTTCCTACTGTGCCCAGGGAGCTGTGCAGGCAGGCTAGGCTTTGCTTGCAGGTTTTGCCTAGTTATTAACAAAGCGTTTCTGACAAATGGCATCGTGACATGCACACGATGCAAAATATATGAAACATGCACTGCAATTGTGTGGGAAAAGGACAGATTATCTTTGTTTATCCACACTGCTTGGGTAAGTGCTGAAGAGACCTAAAGGAAGGGATGTCAGCCTTTGGGCTGAATGCTCGCCACCAATACAGCACCTTAGCTGCTACAGACCTCTTCAAGCAGATATGGTCTAATCTATCTATGGATAGATTCATTTGAAATGAAAGTAGTCCATTGACCTTCCCTCTACACTRCACTTGTTCTGATGGAGACTATGGCAATAGAGCTCCAACATGGAGAGGTGACCTATCTACCTAGAGSCCAGCACCTCTAGGCTGTCCTGTTGAGAAGGGGAAGGAGCAGAGAGGAGGTGGAATTTTGACCTTCAGTTTGAGGAGGGGCAGTGACACGTGTGCAGCTTGCCTTGATGTGTCATTGAGATGCGGTAACGATGGACACAGGGGTTTGGAAACACTGTCAGTCACAAAGATTATAAAAGTGTAGACTTCACAGTATGCTTGTGGAGTAAATGGCACTCTACCTCAGGCTGATTTGCAATTTGCCTCTAAAACACTTAGACGATACCTTAGGCTCCTCCAAGCAAGATCCTGTATATTTGATTTTCCTATAAATGCATGCTCATGCAAAAAAAAGAGTCCTCAGAAATTTTGTTTAGAGAATGCATTTGAACCTACAAAAAAGTCCATGCAGCTCTTCTAGATGTTTATTTTTACTATTTTTTTTTCTTTTTTTGGTGCAAAGGATGTCACCTCCTTAAAGTTCTTTGAAAAATTAGCATAATTGTCCATTATCTTGGTCACTTATTCTCTGCCTTTCAATATCTGCTCCTCCTAACATTTCACAATATATCAATCTCTGATCCTTGGCACTAGTACAATTCATTTTCCACAAGATGCTATTGAGATTGTAAATAAATGCCACAGCATCAAGGGGCAGACAAGACGGAGCCTGTCAGATCTGGAAGTCGGCAGCAAAGTTATAATTACAGCAGAGTGGTGTGAGGTGAGTTCCTTGCATCCATAGATTTAATTGTCATCAGCTGCTGGGGAAGTAAAGGATGGGAAAGAGAAGATGGAAAGTGATGGGGGTAAAGAGTGTTACCAAATACGTCCAGGGTTGTTTTTGCAGTTCCTGTTATTTAACTTGTTCATAAGGCATCAGCAGAACTGTAAGAGGCCCTATGTTTAAACAGCAGTGTTTCCACAAAGATGACCTTTTATACTGAGAGTATTTTAATTGTGAACAATCAGAAAATCATACTGTTAAAGCTGAGCTGTAGTAAAATAAAAACAGAGTAGACCTAATTTTCGGAGAGGTCAGGCCTCTACTGGAGACAGGTTAGTGCAAAGCACATCAAGATATGTTAACACAGCAGTCTGCAAGCAGGGGTAAAGTAACTCTGCTTACACTTAATGCTGAAAAAAGGCTGTGCTAACAATGTAAGCACATTGCTGCCCTGAAACTAATGTACTCTGCAAAGTACTGCAGACGTATCTTTTCTGCCACTGTTCCTGAAGAGTGGTAGAGGAAAGTGTATTTTTTTATGACACTGATTCAATGAGATGAATAAGGAAATATCACTCATCCTGAGCCTGAGCGTGAGAACTTGGCCTGATAGGATTTGTTTATCGCTGCTATGAGCAATATTGTCTGCATACRCAGAAGTGACATTTTTTGAAAACACACCCCCTTCTGCCTTCATTAGCTGACAGCTTTGCTGTGCAGTCTCTTGCAAGAATCAAAAGAGAGATACTTCAGATATGAAGACAATCCAAACTTCCCTAAAATTCTAGTCAGATCTGGATYCAGGCTTGTATACCTAATATAAGGCTAAGAGAAGCCATCATGAGTGACCTAAGCCTTTCCAGTRTCTGTTCATTTTTATATCAGATCCCCAAATAAGATTTCATCATTAATGAATATAATTTTCACACAGCATACAAGTGACCCAAAAATTTCTATCAGATCGTGTGTAGAACCAAAGTAAGGTGTTGGAAGACTGTGGTAACATGTTTTCCTTGTGTTCATTTGATGTCTTCCAAGCTCTTCCTTCACTTTCGTGGAATCTSATTTGACTTACCCGCAGGATTTCTTCCACAGACTAATGAGTGGTCAAATGGCCAAGGCAAACAGAGTCAAAATGACCTCCCTCCAAGATGCCATTGCTCAGTAGGATTGTTACATGCCTCAACTATTTTACAGTGGTAAAAGCCAGTATTCAGCACTGGCAAATGTTCATCATGGGAATGGGTTAATCTGGAAATAGAAAAGACACAGTGGATCATAAAGGTACAAACAGTAGAGGATTATTTCTTTTACTCTATCTGTGTGTTTGAAAAAAAAAATTAGAAATTAACACTACAGACATATATATGAGGCACAGGATTACAGGATTACAACTCAGCTCTACAGCTCTTTCTGAAGTTTGAAGATTTGTCTTTGCATTGCACAAAAAGCTTTGAAAAGGTTCCTATAAAGGGGAATTGTGTGAAAACATCTATTTTCAAACAGATGCCTCTGTATTTTATTCTGRAAGAAGTAGGAAAGTCATCTTCAGATGAGAGTATTTTTCAGGTACAGAGGAGGTCAAAGTCCAAAATCCTAATCTGCCTCCAAAATCAAYTTCTCATCCCAGATTCCTCTGGAGCAAGCGGATTGGGGGATTGAATACCTCTACTTAGGACAATGTCTTCATCTATGTAACTGCTAAGAACCAGAATTGGACTACTTCCTGACTAAAACTATTCTCAAACTGATATTTTCATWATACTTGAGTTCTAATCAGCGTAATTAATGCACTTCCTGCTCCGAAAGCAGTAGATTCCTTTTTCAATTGTGAGGCATTTTGTGATATACTGTGTGCTTCAATAAAATCTTTCCACTAATTTACTTCTGGCTGGTTAGATGYCTGAAAATAAAAGGAGGAGTTCTTATTGTGAGGTATGTGATATTCCTGAGGTTTTATATTGAAGATGTTCAATTTTCATTTGCAATACCAAATAAACATTCAAAAATGGGGAACCACCAGGAAATAAAAATGGAGAATGTTGCCACTTAACTTGTGTTCTTAATAAAGTCATGATTTAAAATAYAAAAAGTGCCATACAAAAATTCTTACAATAGGATAGTGAATGAGAAAGTTAATTTGCCAGGCCTAGGAGGTTAGACTATATTCTTAGGGCCTTCATCGCTCTTTAGGTTAATTGTGGACACATCAAATTGAAAAAGAAATGTGGTATTTTAACATCATAAAACTGGCCTGAGATCCTTGAACAAAGTTCACCCTCTGTCCGATAAGCAGTGGATAAACATAACTTCTCTTCCAGCTGGAGGAAAATGCTTGTTCGCAGGAAGGATGCAGTCACTGGAGTAAATATTACATGCTATTTTGAAAATAATGCATTTACAAGAAAACATAAGGACAAAAAAGAAAATATGTCAGRGAAGTCTGAAGGTGAATTGGAAGCTTTTTTGTTTCTTTGTTTGCCTATTTCATTCCATTGCATTTCCCTCTAACTGAATAGAATGTGTTTAGGAATTATTATTGTACCTTTTCAAAATGTACTATACTTTCACTGGAAAAGCAATCAACTTCTTAGGTTGTAATTTGATTTTTCCTCAGGTATGGACTACTGTTTTCTGCTTGGGGGTATGAAAAGAACATACTTTAATGCAGCTATTCTTTTGAAGAAATGCATCTGCAATGGGTAATTCAAGAAATTTTGCCTAAAAAAATGTCCGTTTAATGGGATGGAGATCAGGCTCAGAAATCTCAGATGATTTTCTAGGAACGGCAGGTGAGCATTCCTGCTCCAGCTGAGCTGCAAGGCCTACATAAACAGAGTGCTGCAGATCACTAAGTCCCTAAACATTTAGCTTTAAAACTTTTTTTAAAAAATCTTGCTGCATTTAACAGACCCAGAACTTGTAAAATATGTGCATAATAATAGAACCTAAAATTTGCAGCAATTCTAGGTATAGTTCTGTCATTTTTTAGATGAATTGTAAAAGATTCCATATTAGAATTCTGTATTAGAATTCTSTATTAGAATTCTCAATAGAGAGCAATGTGTGTATAGTGCTTAAAATATTTATTAAACTTTTCAGGACTTTTCCATAAGGGGAGTGTTGGATGACAGAGAAGGTAGACAATACACGAGCAGTGTTGAGTGAAGCGTGCAGACATCTTCAATGCTTTCCATCCAATTCCATTAATTTAAGAGGTGTTACGACACATTTAAAGACTGACTTCATCCTCTTTTATTTTCCTGCTAGTGACAAAAGAAAAATAGGCTCATGYCTTATGCAATGTTTTGTTGAACAGGTTCATAACTTACATGTAAGATGGGTCCAATTTCTAATGTTAAGTTTCACAGCTCACTCTCAGARGGTGAAATTCAGACAGTTCCCTCAGGGCTCATAGAAATCTCTTTTTTTTTACAGTTTAAATTAAATTTATAATCTCTTTAGGGAGCCAGTCACACCAGCTATGCAAGTCCTGTACCTACCAAGGGTGGACATGCAGTGTCTTACTACAAAGGTAGTAAAGGATTGAACATGTTGTATTTAATCTCTAGGGTCTTTCCTCTGGAAAGACAGATTACATAGTCTGGGCATCTCAGTTCTTAGAAATTAAGGAATAAATCAYATTGAATTCTCTTTGAATTTTTAAAACTTAGATTTTCCTGTTGAAATTTTCATGTGAGCTCCGTGAACCTTCCAAAGATTTGAAACAAAGTGCTTTGCAGTCTAAATGCTGAACTACACTGAACTAATCTAATCTATTTTAGCTCTGCACTCCCTGAAACATCTATCATACAGCTGAATACCTGTGCATAGCATAGAGGCTAAGTAATAATGGAAATTGTTTTTAATACGTATCTGCAAGTTCTTATCTGACTGGCTGAAAATAGCCAAGAGCTGGTAAAAGAAGTCATTGCATTTCTAACAAAGAGCAAATAACTGAAGGGAGAGAATAATTTTTACARTGCGTTATGGGAAATGGTTGAGGAAACCTGGAAGATTTGAAGAACTTTTGCTGAGGAAAAGGTACTCACAGTAGGACCTTCGTATATTCTTTGATATTCAGGGATCTTGGACTTAATGATAGTTGCTTTTTATGGAGTGGGCAGGTGACATAMAGAACAAAAAATGGCAAACACTGGATGAGCAGATAGATGTTCACTGTTCTAACATGTCCTTCCTTCATGGGGTTGTAAAAGCTATGATCAACAGTATGCCACCGATCAAACAAGCTTCCATCACCTGAAGAAACTCTAAAATCTGGGGAGGCTGGCGTTAAAAGTGACATGGGAAAACACAAGCCACAAGCTACGCAGTGACACAGACAGCTTGGCCTTTCAGAGCTGCCTGGCTCCGTTGGCTGAGCACGRGCGGTGCTGAGACACTGCTGCCTGATCCGGCTGCTGCCAGGGTCTGTCACTCCCGGCTGGCTTGAGGCACCTTCTTACTCAAGCATGCCRAGGTTGCCCTAGGCTTCTCTCGGGCTTCAGAAGCTGGTGGGGAGCCTGCAGGGCACTGCTCTTCTTTTCCCCCTTTGCCTGGCCCATTTCTGTGGCATAAAGGTGGGTGGGAAACACCAGCATGTTGGGCTGGGCAAAGATGGAGAGGGCAGCTGCTCTCCGCTGGCATTCCTGCGTTCATTCTGCAGGCACCACTCAGACTTGTCATGCAGCTGTTGCTGTTTGCCTAAGAGCAGGCAGGACTCGAATTAGGCAGGTGAAGGAGCTATTAAGGTATAACCCGGGCCAGGAAGCAGCTGGCACTTCTGGCTCCCTGCCCTACAAACACTCCCTCCAGGCCCTTCGCTCCCCGGCTCGCTCTGGCAGTGCATTTTTTATGCTTCCTATTCTTTCCGTTATGTGAGAGAGAACTGATTTTTTACTTGGTGAGTCTCCAGGTCATCCCTGCCTTAGCACCCTGGCAGCATACTGATCCCACTACAAAGCTTTCCTCCGTGCCTCCACATGGCATTTTAGGAGTTTTTAATGGAAGGAATAAGGGTTTACTCTTAAGATCTTTACATTTTTCCACCAATGTTCTGAGGGCTGAGGTAAATTCTGCTTGTGGAACTAGCAAAACATAATCACTTCATTTTAATGTAAAGCTTTATTTTACATTTGATTTGAAAATATAAGGCGTCATTTAAAAGCATGGACTGAAAAACTTAATTCTCAGCTTTGAGTCTTTTCTCATAAATAAGCTTCTATACAGATCTTCTCTGGGGAGACCACACAGACCTGTCACCCAGGAGACCTCTTATTCCCCTAAGATACTCGCAGTTTTGCAGATCCTGATTGATATGAATTGCAGGTATCCTATGGAAAACTTAAATCAGTGTTTGTAGTCCTTTCTTTTACTAAGATGCTAATGCAAATTTCAAGTGAAATTGCCACATCACAATTGTATGCACAGACATGGAAGTATTCCTAACTATTTTGTATTGGTATAATTCAATCTGAAATCAAGGTAGAAATAGGTGAACAAAAAGCAATCCAGTTTTCAGTCTCTGTAACTATTTCCTGGAACTGTGATGTTGTAGCATGAGCTACTTAACTAGAAGTGATGCTTTTTCTAAGTACCAGCACCCTGACTGGTTCCGGTTCTGAAATTCTTTACCTGCTTTCAATCTCAGAATATCTTACTTTTGGAGACTCTCACCATTCATTCAGCCTAGCTCTAAGTCTAAATAAGCATGAGTCTGTCCTGTCTCCTGCGTAAGTCTGATGCACAAAATTCTCAATAAAAGCCTGCAGGATCTATTTAAGTAACTGCCATGCATGGCAGCCAAGTTTTGAGGATACTCAATAAACTTACAGAACACACACACAAAAGAACAGAATATCAAACAATCATTAAGCATTTCCTGAAGAGCCCTGTCTACCTTGGCCACCCATGAGCTCTTAGCCTATTATTCAAGACAGCTGGCCTAAAAAAGGGGATCTGGCTTCTGCTTATATTTATTAAATGTGCAGGAAGGGCCCATCAATCACAACAATGGGTATTAAGTGTTTGTTGGGTGAGAGGAGAGTCCCGTAAGCAGTCTTTGAAGTGTCTTTTGCTGAAGGTAAACATCTGAAGAACATAAATAGCTGCTCTTCTTTCCAATGAGTAACCTTGTCAAAGTGGGCAGAATGGAGAGATGGGGGAGGGGCGCCATCATGAAAAGGAAAAGCAATAAAGGATTCCTTATGACAGCAATTTACACATTTACTGCTCTTTGATATGTTAACTAGATTTTGCAAAATGGAATTCTTTGTCTCTTAGAGGTCCTTGGGCAGTGATAGCTCACAGTCAGAACAATGTTTTGCAATAGGCATAATGCATCTTCTAATTAATAAGGTAACTTGGGCAACCTGTGTAAATCAGTGACATTATCATTATAACAGGACACAAGTGAATAGCTGTTTATAAGGAAGGAAAGATGCTCATAACAGTAGTATCATTATTTACTGGGCTCATTGACTGAAGTGAATTGGATTGAATACAAGGGGATCAATAGGTTATGGGCCCTGTTCACTAAACTTTTACAAGCCCTTTATGAACCTTTGATTCTAGAAAACAGAGCTTCTCCATTCAGAAAACTGTCAGTGCAACATTGCAAATATTCACTTTTCATATTCAGCACAGGTTAGCACTATGTGATGGAAATTCTCCAACCACACTGAGAACAAAGGGGCAGGTCAATAATCTCTTTCAAACAAACAATAAAAACTTTTGAAAAATAGAATATACAAGCATGCATGCATATGAACACTACTGAAGAGCGAGTGCTACTGTCTAGTCTACAGAAAGACAAAATAATGATATTTTATTTAGAATTACATTACAGTAGGAATGAATGGCATGACAACTCCATTAGCAGAAAATATGCTGGGTCCTGAAATACGGGCAGCAAACTCAAGATTCTTTCTTGGAATGAAATTCACTTGCTAAATTGCAAACTATATCATGGTGAGTGAACATTTTCATTGTGCTTGGATATAAGCAGAGATAGCTGCAATTCAGAAGTGAGCAAAGGGATTCACATAAAATTAAACCAGACTATTCAGAGATGCTCTAGGAATGCTCTGGGGATGCTATCACAGTGAGAACAATGTTTTAGATGCATGGATGCATCTAAAATATTATGGTAACTATACAGTATAAAGCTCCTTCAAAATATGGAGCGCTGCCCCTTATTTTGGAGTGTGTATGCCCTGTAATGTTCTGGTGGAACAAATAATACTTCCTGTGTGCTTAACAGAAATATGAAGCATAAACAAGATCAGGGCCGTTATAGTGTCATTCAATATCTTTTTTGTACCACTCCTGAGCATCTCCTTGGCAGGATTAAGCTCTCTTATTGAATCACTTTTCAGCTAGGTATTTGTCATACTTTTATCTCATACTAGCTTTACTTCTATCATTCTAAATCCATTTTCCTTCTCTGTTGATGTTGAGATATGTTGTCTAGTTCACACAGAACAACACTCTGAAGTGCTAGGTCTTACAGAGAAGGTAAGAACACATGTATCCTCACTAAGAGGATAAAAATATGTATTTCAGAGCTGTAAGTCCCTTCTAGTTCCCTTATGGACTTGACTGGGAACTAGATCTAGTCCAGAGTTTATCTGTTCTGTTGCACATACCACAAAGCTAGAAGCGGAGTGAAAGTTAAAAGAACTAGATAAAAGGAACACAGTCTTGTCCTGAGTGACTCCATCCAATTTTGGCCATAATTTATCCTCTGCATCACATCCTGGCAGGGGTATAGCTCTGATGCAAGGCAAAGGGCTATCCTGGGTACTCTCCTGCCAGAGCTCCTGGTACCACATGAGGAAAGGCCAGGCCATGGTCAAGGTCTTCCCCATCACTTCTGGGTAGCTTGCTTGTGCTCAAGTAGGAAGCAGTCCTTGTCCTGATAGAAAGAGCCATCTCCATCAGGGAAGACCTTACATGGAGGAGATATGCTTTCCCTTGTCAAGAAGTGGGAATCTAAGTGACAGCATGGGCTTTCCCAATGGTGCACTCACACTGAGGGTCTTGCACAGCCTGGCCCTCAGCATCCCACATGGTCACAGATCTGAGGCACAGGCAGATAAGTTATTGATTTCCTTAATGCCCCTATTCCGCTTCTTTATTTCTAGCCTTCTGCTGAAATTTGGCTGGAGTCTTTTGTCAAATCTCAGAATTGGAAATCTACTCCCTAACCCTTTTCTCTCTTTGCATGTTCTGAGTCTGCATCCAAGGGCTTAGAGTGTCATCCTCTAGGGAACTGCCTACGACCTCTCACTTAGTATTATTTCTTTCAGTGATCTTCTCCTGGGAAAAAATATTGCGTGGKTTTTTTTTTCCTTTTTTCCATTAGCTCTTTTGCTAAGCATCTTTTCKAACAAAGAAATCTTAGAAATCTGTTCCTTGTTCTGGGAAAAAGATGACTTTGTCATTGAAATAGAAATGCACATAAAGGAGCAGCCCAGTATCTGTAACTGTCTGAGCAAAGGTGTTGGGTCTGATCATCTGTTCCAACAAGTTTTCATCTGCCTCTGAATGTTGTGCCTCTGGCCTAATCCATACTATTAAAGGCAAAAACGCGTAAAACTCCTCACTGTCTATGACCAAGCAATATAATCATCAGGGCACTGTCCGCTTTCTTGTTAGAGAGGTGTAATTCCACTGAAGTCAGATTTACACCAGTATCAGCAGGAGCAAAATTAGGTTTCCCCTATAGTTGTTGTTAACCTTTATCAGCATCACCCAGTAGTACTGAGATGAGAGCATTAACAAATACAACACCAGGCTGATCTTCAATAGCCATCCTCTCATTTACTTTTTGCTGATTTATTACTTCACTAATGACACAATGGATTTTCCCATTAGTTTATTATTATTATTTATTATTGATACTAGCATTATTCTGAAAGAAAATKAAATTAGAGAACGAAGAAAATGAAAACAGAGAAGTGACCTCAACTCAGAGCAGTGTATTATTTTCTGAAGTTCTAAAACACTGCACGGAATGGACAGTTTCCATTTCACCAGTATTCAATCACTGGCATTTGTCTTTTGTATCCCAGAGCAATTGCATAACTCTAATATTGACCTTAACCAGAGCCCTTTGTTTCTCACCCTAACAGCCAAAAGCATTAAAAATGCGTGTTTACTTAATTTGTCCTGGCATGCAGTGTAATTACAAGCAGTTTGTTTTCTCTGTTGTAAAATATGGGCTAGMGAAGGAATAAAGTAATGTGGAAAATTAACATTGTGATGTACTGTATAGTGGAATAACACTAAAAACACTTAGCTGTGTTAGTACTGGAGGTGCTATTTGTGTTGTGTGCAAGAGCAATAAAGAATTAAATGCCTCTTTCTAAACTATATTTGCATGATTTTCAACTGCAACAAAATTAATCTGAGCTGCCTCCAAGTATGAGAGAAAAAAAAAAATCAAAGTGCAAATAGAATCGAATAACAGTTTTGCAGGCTTTAAAGTTGTATTCTTCTATTTTGTGCATACCGCCACACTGCTTACTGGATTCAATGGTTCTTACAAAACTGGACCAAGCGATTGCATTTAAACACTCCCCTGCTGTATCTAGACCTCGCCAAAGCCCTGCCATGGTCATGYTGACAGGACCTTTCTGATACTACAGCACCCCTGAGTATATAAGGAGATTAGTGCACAAAGGTATTTTTCTAGATTATTTTTGTTCTTTTTGTCTCTAGAGTATTGTACCCAAATCTAACATTATTTTCCACCTATGCAAATTCATTTACAAAAGAGTCACTTYCCTCTCTCTCTCTATTTCACAGATCTCCCCTTTTCTTTGTGAAGTACTATGTGCTGTTGTGGTTACAAAATTTTAAGTATCAAGTAAAGCCATGAGAGTTAGTGGAATGTTACCTATTAGTACTAAAATAATCAAAAACAAATAATCCTTTCTCTATTTTTTTTAGCATTTGTGTTTCTCTCTGCTTGTTCTTTCATACTTGTTATGGAGCAGTAAAGATAATGAAAAAATGAGTTGCATCAACCACCATTTATGTACATTTAAAATTCATAAAAAATAAAATATCTTGGAAAAATAAACATATTAACTCATTTTTCTAAAATTATTAGAGGATTTTTTTTCTTTTACTTCAACAGAGATTTCCTTCAAAGATATTTGTTGTAAAAAAAAAAAAGTATTCTGGGCAAAAATGAACATTTGAACCCTTTGTTGTTATTTCATACTTCTCTTTGTGAAAAAGTGTCACATGCAAAGAAATGACACTGCTCTCCTMGTGCGAGACAGCTACTTTCTGTTTGTAATAAGGGATGCACAGTCTCCTTGTTCTGGCCCCTGTGCGACATAGTTTATCCATTTTGTCATCTGACACATTTATATTTTTTAATAACAAGTTGGGATGAACCTGGAAGACAAGGAGGCTTTTAGCAGCAGTCAAGAAGAAATCSAGCTTTATTCTACTGCAGGCTGGAGCTAGGAAAGTCATTAGATTAACCTCTCTTGACAGGTCAGGCTCAGCAAATATTCTTAAAAATAACTCTTCCAGTAATTTATGACCTTTGGGGAGCATAATCAATAGTGTTAAGAGGAGAGGCAGCCAGACAGCACTTCCTGGTAGGAGAAAGTTTCTTGTCTTTGTAATGTTTGCATTCTGTCTGCTCGTATGCAATAAGACTGACTTGCCAGTGATATCATACCCCTTTTACTCCATCAGTTTCAGAGACATACATTTTTATTGTCAATTTGCCGTCTCCTCTGTTATTTCATACAGTATCTAATTCCAAGTCAAAGCAATGCACAAATGTGATTACAAAGGGAAGGGAAAATGCACAGTTTGTTGTCTTCCACATTCACTCTAACCTTTTTGGATCATTTGAGAGAGAATGGTCCTCTGCCCCAGGATGTCATAATACAAAGTCTTTAGCATATACTTCATTTTAATGCACTATAAGCTTCTCATRGTGCTTAATTAAGCACAGGCTTACATCCCTTTAAGATCTGGGGCTGGGTGACTGTTAYACTCTGTGTATTTTTTGGAAATGTGATAACTGCACAGGATTTCAATGTGCAGGTGACAACAATATTTCTGTATTTGTTAATAATTTTCATTTATTTTATCACTGGGGAGTTTTCAGCTAACCTTTTTCAAATTAAAGAGCATTGCCCTGGCTACTCAAACACAGAGCCATTCCTTCAGGGTTCAGTGCTGAAGTCCTATTTTCTGAAATTGGAGCCCCTCAGGAGGATGCATTGATTTCAGTGGGGCCTCACATTCACTGTCTACAGCCACATGCGCTATCCACGTGGACCTGCCCGAGGCAGGACTGCTCATCCCCATCTTTCTCTGAAAGGACTTCTAGGGACATATGGAAGAATACAGAGCAAATTGTAATAGGATAGTGCATTTATTTTGACACYACTCAAAAGAATTACTGGATGTTGGCTTTTCAATGTCCTTGAAATGCAAGAATCGCTTGGAAATTCAATGGAATAAAATAATTCAGAAGGAAAATCATTTATATTTACAATCTCTGGCAGAAGCTTCAATGCATACGACTTCATGTCAGCATCTAATGCTAACAACAGTGGCTGAGAAGAAACCAAGTTTTCTCCAGAGCTAAAGTGAAAAGTAWAATTGGCTTTTTTTCCTCTCCTTTCTGCCATTGTGAACAAGCAGAACAAGTTAAAAAAACACCAAGCAAGCAAATTAAAGCAGGTCACAAACTGAGACTGTTAAAGTGGTAGGCCACAAACAATGAAATAAGGCACAGATCACATCCTTCTCCATGCAGGTTTAGAGAGGAATGTGAAAAACTTGTGTCTCTATTCCCTCTGCATCTGAGAGTAGAAGCTGAAAAGGAACTTTTGGACATATACGCTTATAGTCTTCTTGGTGATATGAACAGGCAGCTCTTGGAAGCTTACCGTGAACRTACAAACATGTGGCATATCATCTTCCTCTATATTGATGATGCTTTCTGCAAGACACAGATTTTACCTCTRTATGCAGCCCCATTAGCAGCTTTATCACCAAATTAGCCCCTGACTAGGGTTTTCCCTACTCAACCTGGGATTCTCTGGACCAGTATGTGCTCGTTATGATTGTGCTTTGATGACTGTGAGGAGAATCATGTGCTACATAGAGAGTCAGCATGTGCACATTAAATCTGCTGCTTTGCAGAGGTACTGAARGCTCTGTAAAAATAACATGGTTTACAAAGAGAATGAGTTCAGCTTTTCAAAATCTGAGCTGTATCCAGTCAGTGTAGTGAGTCTCTCTAAGATGTCAAGAAATCCTGAAGAGATGTATAAAACCTACTGAACTTGCAGTCATGTAAAATTTTGCAGATGTAAGAAGCAGGAAATAGGGGAAAACTCTTTGCCCATTTAATTAATTAATTAATTAATTTAAATGTAATTAATTGAATTTTTACCCTCAAATTAGTTTTCATTTTGTGCCTACATATAAAGGAGTAAGAACAAATAAGTTAGCCTGTCATCTGTGACCCCTGCAACTTCTGGGAGGTCTTGAAACCTCAGCTCATACCAGTGATGCAATAGCTTCTGTCAGTTACTTTTTCAGTGCACTGCGATAACTAGAGGAACCCCATAATCAACTGCAAGAAGTAAACAAACAGGCACAGAAACATTATTTTGCTCCTTATGTGATGATATAGGGTGCAATTAAATTTTATTATCCTTTGGGAGGGACTATAGAATTCAATTGTGACTTCAGAGTTAGTCATATCATCATCCTGAACATATGGCAACAAAAAATCAGTAGCATCCACTGTCTTCTGTAGCCCAAGAAACCACATCATTTCCCTCCCTCTCACAAGATATAAGGCCAATGCTTCAGAGGGATTCCAGTCCATCCAGTGCATTTCTACTGCCAGTCCAGCATGTTTCCACACATGAAATTCCTGGTTCTGTTTATGAAGTATTTGCAATACCAAACTCCAGAAAATATTCATTTACAGGAGTGAAGTGAATGTCATTTAAGCCTGTCTGCAAATCATGCTTTTTCTTTTTTCTTTTTYYCCCCCACAGTTTGGAGGTAAGGCTTAGAAAATTCTCATTTTTTACAGCCCGAAGTCAACATAATGTTATTATATTCAGATGATTGTGTATATCATCTATCCATGTTCTTTGAAAATAGTTGTCAGATACAACRCTGACAAGTGTAATAAAGTGTATGCTCTTTGTCTCCAATCAAGCTGATTTCTTAAGCCAAAAACTAACAGTTGTACTTCGAAAATTGATAAAAATCTCTCTCTTTCTCTCTTCCACACACACACACTTTCAAGGGAACACCTCCGTGCAAATGTAAATGAACATGTGCAACTGTAAATTTTTTGCCTCATGCTAAAATAGTAGCAGATATTAGAAAATTAGAATGAAATAATTTGTCTGTTGAGGGAAGGTGCATGATTTTTTTTTCTARTGCCCACATTGGGATGTCTTTCAAATAAGGTGTCATTAAGTCCTGAGGAAAAGTACTGCCTCCCATCAGAGGGATCAAGTCTCATTCAATGCTGTATTTCCTGAGTACATTGACTGCAATATTCGAGGCACATTTGAATAGAGAAGATTTTATCCATGCAGTGCAAGTGTATGGTGTTCAAATTCAGAGCAGGTAAGTGGTACTGCCTGCCTGCTTTGTAACCAAACTTTCCCATGCAAAATCAAACACTGGCATCTTCCCCTGCCAGTTTTTTTGTACAAGTGATCAAGCCCGTCTCTGCAAGACCTTGCATATGTCTCATGTCTGTTCACTGACTGACTGATGGACAGAAAGGYGCCACACCACCCTCGTTGATGAACATSTTCAGTCGTTGCTAGTGTTTTCTTTCCTGTCCAAAGACATTCAAAACAGATAGAGTAGCAGTTGCTGCACTGCAGTGTTAGTGTTTGTTAGAGGCATATACCACTGACTGGTGAAAACCTACACTCAGGTGAACGATGTGTGATGTTAGACTGGAAGAAGTAAATCTGGGCAATGCTATTAATCTGGGCCAGCTTTTCTGCTACTCTACATAGAATTTTGTATAATTTAAAGATGCAACCGTTACTGAGACATTTAACTTTTTTTTTTTCAGGATACTTATGCCGTCCCAGAGTGTTAATGAATGCATGGGGAAATCCYTTCTCCCTGTATAGAAATCAAACACTTATTTGTGCAAAGATTGACAGTATTGAAGTCATTTGATTTGAATGTCTTCCTTTGAAAATAACATAGAGGAATTTCATAGATTTACATTTCTTGTAAGCATTTGATTCGCAGCTGCTAAAAAAAAAGGTTTTATCGCATGTGAAGCTTGGGGCATCTGTTTTATCATGTCAGAATGACAATCAGGTAGGATGCTAGGATGACATGGAAAAGCATGAAGCAACCCATCCAGCTGCATGGAAATTATTTAAGTGCTTCTCTCGTGTACATAATAGTATCCACTGGAAAGAGAAAAATCTGTGTAGACCATGAAACAGATGTTATTTAATTCCCCTTCTCCTGCCCATAGGTGCAAAAAGCCCATGGCTCTTCACATGCTACAAGCGTTTGTATGGCAGCATTTTCAAAAAGATAAAAAGTATCAGCAGTGGTTAACTGGAGGTACTGTTGTTCTCCGATGAGGGCAAATAGAACATAGGAACAGAAATTTCCACTTTCCTTCTCTTAGAAACATGTATGTTGTTTTGCAATACTCCCTTTGTTGGGATAGTTTGTRCTCGTAATATAACAATCCTTTCCCTTACATAAATCAATCTTAAAACATTCTCAGATACTATATCAATGTAAGGGTCACTTTTGTGTATGAGAGATCATATTTATATAAGGCTGAAAAAAATAGTTTCTGGAGCAAATAACAAGCCAGAAATACCTAGAGTGCTTAAGAAAACAGCTTCAAAGTTTTGAAGATCTCCTGAGTACCCGAGACAACCTGCATCTGATTCATGTCCTTTGGGTAGGTACCAAGTACAGTACACCRTCTCTTCCCTTTTCACTTTACAGAACGCCTATGATAAAAATGAAGTACTTAATTGTGTGAAGTTGTAGAGCACAGGAACCTGTGAGTATTATAAAGATTTTTCCTATTTTAYAGAAGTTGGAACAGGTGAGATCATGATCCTGACAACTCTGCAAGTTTCGTCAGTGTGCTGTAGGGATTCTGCAAARTTTATGCTTTAGCCTGTCTTTTTATAAATCTTAAAATCATCTAAAAAGCATCTTTATTATCACTTTGGCCAACTAGGAACCATCTTATCACTGAAATGCAGCTGGGATTAACTGGAAACATGTATAAGAACAGGAGTGGACAGGGATACAACAATATCAATTGTAGAGCGAATTTTGATTCTGTGCCATATAATTTTGGCAGAAGAGTGTGTTAAGATTTCTCCTGCCCTTTTTTTTTTTTTTTTTCTGAGGTGTATGTGATATCCATATTGCTGCTAAATGGTACAAATGGCTCATATGGACCTTGTTTATATTTAAAGAGGTTTAGATCCATCTCCAGATTTGCACTGCTATCTCTTCCTGGAGAAGTGTTCATTTGTGGAAAGGCATAAAAAGCATCCAGATTCTGTTCAAAGAAAATTATTTCTTGGATTCGCAGTATTTTAAGACGCTTCCTCACAGATCACTTGCCAGAGTTAAACCACAGAATCCATGTCTAKTCAAGCTGTTACTTGCCCCAGGACTTTGGCAATAGCAGAAGTCTGATCCTCTGATTAGCTGCTGCTTATAACATGGCCTCAGCTCCCAAATTTATAGCACACATGTCTGAGTACGGTTARGATGTATCTTAACAATATATGGAAAACACTGCACTGCAAGGGTAGCCATAGTATAAAGTTTTCAAAGCATGGCTTTGCTAAACAGGGAAGATTAATACCTGAGAAACACTTCAGCAGGCAGATCTCCCAGCAAGAGCTCAGCTGTACATTTCAAGCTCACTGAGGATGGAGAACGAGCCACTAAATCATCCCAGAAAGATGCCGCCTTCTCACTCATGCCATAGATGATAATGGAAATTTCAGAATAGGGCTACATGTTGTTGTGCTTCCCTGCTTTCTCTCCTGAACTTCTTTTGATTCTCATAGCTGAAGGGATGAATTGGTATCTGTGTGTGTGTGTATCTCATAAATAATTCCAGATGTAGTCGGGAAATCTGAATATCAGCTGTTTTTCTTTGCGCTTTAGTCATCAGCATATATAAATAATGTGCAAGCAAGGTATAACTCACTTGTTTCAAAGTGAATATAAGCATTGTAAATGTCAGGATTCCAGGCATTAATTAAATGAAGTTTTAAAACATTTCTAAGATACAGATAATCATAGAACTAAAAGAGCAGAAAAAATCCTGGGACATTCTAGGACAATAAAGTGTTACAAARATTCCTATCATTGCTTACACAACAGCAAATGTTTAAGAGCTACTYCACACATAGATAGTCTGGGTTCAATCTTATTCTGAGCATTAACACACACCTTTGTAGATTGTTGCAGGTCTGCAACACAATGAAAAAAACAGTGTTCCCCTTATACATAGAATGATGCTACAATAGCCACAATTGAACTATTAAGAATAAAATGTACAAAACTGAGTAACACTGGTTTCACTGTACATATTATGACATGCTACTGATGATATATGAACAATATGTTCTTCTGGTACTGCTGAAGCTAGTGGAGGAAATAGAAGAAGGTAAAAAAATGTTATTGAAATATCAAGCTTTAAATTTAATCATTACTAACTTTTTACTATAGCACAAACCTAATACTTCAAGTCAGTCAAAGACTGACCATATYAAATAATACTAAAGAACGGATATATATTCTTTAAATTAAGAACAATTATSTTCTTAGGAAAACCCCTTTTAATAAGGGTTCCCCTCAAACACTTCCAGACAGAAAGACACTCCAACTCTCAAAATGTATTTTCTGTAACCATGACCTTCTCATCAAGTTTTTAATTGGTAACACAATAARGGTAACCTCTGTGACACAGGATAGTTCTCAGGCCCAGCTGTGGATCACTCACCATGACTCAGCAATCACAGTTTTCACCTCAAAAATTGTTTTTCAGTTTTTGCATTTCTCAAGGCTTCATTTTTACTTTGCATGAAGTCACRCTGTCCATATAGGAGCAATTCTGAAAGCTTCAGACTATAAAGTTTAAATAGTATTACAGGAAAATGTCTGTCCAGTTACATTAGGACTAAGACTTTATTAAAAACAGATGCAAAATCCAGCAACTACGCAAAACACAAAATATCCAAACAACTTTCATAACTGAGCTAAGTTTGCCGTTATTTTCTTAATTATTCTACAGCATTGAAAACTAAGTAAACAAGCCAAAAATCATGTAAAAAGAAAACCACATGTGAGGACTTCAGACYTGCATTAACCAAAACTGATTCTTGAAGGAAACAGTGGGTGCACCACCATTTTCTCCATTGAGAAATGTATTAAACCCAAGTACACGTGATACCTGAAACCAAAATGGGGGGAGCATACCGTAGACATTTCAGCATCCCAAGCAGACAGGCAGATGAAAATAAAATTCATGATCAGTGGAAAACTGGAAAGCTAATATTAAAAAGATACTTGAGAGTTCCTTTGTAAGACGCATAGATCTTCAAATGGCTAAAAACCAGTCTTAGTCAAGTCTTCTGCATTATTCCTTGGCTATTCAGTTTCCTGAAAACCCTCCCGCCCTGTGCAGCTTAGCTAAAAATGGATGTCAGAATCCCCTTCTTTGTGCTAGAATTGCATTTAGAGGAGTTTCCAGTGTCAAGAGTTAAAAAGAAAAGGATTGTTTTCTTTTCTTGATCAATGACTACAATACAAATGAAAGGGTAAATACTGTAAATTAAGAGCTATGACAGTTGCTAAAGTATAAGAGATCAAATGAAAGGAGTAATATCAAATGTAACTCAGTAAGAAAAAACAAAATGCATCCTGTGAACGTAAACAGATATGATCGATCAATCATTTATGGTGCCGCTTGGTCTTCCTGAGGCTGTGGTTCTAGCAAGGTCAACAACTAGATCCAAGGGCCCTGATTATGAATCCTAAGTATCCCTTTTCTTTGCAGTACATCTGATGTGGATTGTAAAACACCTTGTTCTAACTATGTGTTTGATTTAGAAACTGTGGCAAGTCTATATGGAAGGTGGTGTCAACTGCTTTGTCCTTCCATGCGATTCTCCACAGTGTCCTGAGGTGAGTAAAATATACCCAGATTTTGCATACTTGGCACCTTACTGTCTGAAATCCTACTTGCACTAGTTTTGTTGTGACCCTATTTTGTACCCSTGCACTCGTCAAAGTTCCTGCTTTGGGTAAAAGGACAATAATTCCTCACTCAGGAAAGACTTCCACAGATTGGTCACACCTGCACTTTTCCCTAGGGAAGCTGTCTCAAGTGAATATAGCTGATCCTTAAGGAGCTAGAGAAAGCTTTATGCTATATGTCATCTTTGAATAACTTGTTAGGAGACCTTCTACACTTGTTTAACTACAAGATAGTGTAGGTTTAGAAGCAATAAGAGTGGATTTACTAGTAACTTACTATTTCCTTTTGTGTAGTTTTCTTTTTTTTTGGTTAGCAACAACATTAAATAAAAATTCYGTTTTATTTTGAATATGGAACTGAAAAGAAAAAAAAAATGAGAGTAAATCTGAATGCAGTAGTTCAATCCACTGAATGTGTAAGCTGCAGGTAATCTGTCAATAAAAAGTGGCTTCTAGGATAAGGGTAAGTAAAACAGTCCAAATATTAAAGGAAGCACAAACCTTAGCATATCACAATTACTCTATTTGGTTTCATTCTTAGTCCAAGTTTCTTGTTAAGGAACTGCCTTATTTGGAGAAACAGTAGGCTGTCACTGTAACATAACAGTCCTTCATTAAGAAAACAAAGTCTGTATAAGCAGAAGTAAATCTCTACCAAAAACAAACAAACAAAAAAAAACAGAGAAAAAAAAGAAAAAAGAAAAAAGAAAAGTATTTAAAGTGCTGCATTCTCTTAATGTGAAATAGGCATTTTGTAATAGTTTAATCAAGAAAGACTTCTCTAGATGATTAAAATTGTCTTAGGAAATTTCATGAGAAAATGTCCATAGCTCTTGTCCAACTCTACTAATCTATCTTTGGTCAAAAAGAGGCAAACAGTCAAGCTGAGGGGTTAATTACATATTTCTGGTTGTCTAGAAAAGTAAAAGTTATGCTTAAAATAYTGTTCCAAGGACCATGGACAGTTCCATAGCGAGAGCACCGCGCTTCTAGACAGGAGAGACTCACAGCCCTGCGGAGCATGAGACAAGTCCTCACAGGGACACAGCTTTCATTTACATTACGGACTTTCTAGTTGTMCTACCACCCACACAAATATTTACATGATTTATTGCAGCATGACATACTGTAAACTTGCTATTCAGTAGCTGATCAAAAAAATCCTCTGGCTGTTACTTCCTTTTGTTACATTGTAATTTTTTTTGCAATTATTCATAAACTTGTCTCTCCTAATTAAAAAATGAAAAGTGATATTGGTGTATCTAATGTATCTTTTCCTTTCAAATCTTTAACATCTTCCTGTTCCTACATTGTGTTCTTCTTCTGAGAGCTATTGGATCCTAGGTTCTTTTTCCTCTCCCAAGTATCCTTTTTTTCCCTCACTTCTGTGCTCCTCACGTCTGCATCAGCAGGCTGAAAGGATTTCACATACCTCCTCAAAGTGGGTCATACACTCACCTTTCCTTTACTGTTGGCCATCAGTGTAAATTAACTCCAGATGATTTGCCCAACACATGTGTTTGACTTATCTAATCTCTCACTGCATTCTCTCCATCATTTGGAAATATCCTGTAAATGAATATTTTAATTTTGTAACTTAAAATACTGGTATCAYTGTTTCCACACATTCCTTGCCACAACAAAGAAGATAACAGGCACCAAGTTGACTTACTTAATGGGGGAGGTAGTGGAAAAAACATGAGTGCATTGCAAAGCACAGAGTTGCAATTGATGAGGAACATTTTCAGCTAAACAGGAGATATATGTATACATATAAGACAAAAACAAGCAAATAAACCCAGAACAAAAACAGCGCCTCACCTCACCACTGTAGGCATGTATGGTTGTGTCTCAAAGGGAGGATAGCAGGTTGTGAGTAGAAGTGAGAGAGAAATGCAAAACTATAGTACCTACCAACACGGACAAAGAAGTATTTTGCTTCAAGAAGTTGCTGAAACAGCCTCCTGACACTCGGTACAAAGGTTATCACCTTTTTACAGCCAGCCAGCTTTTCAGGAAGGGCTGGATAGATAAAAATATATACTCCAGANAAAAAAAAAAAAAAAAAAAAAAAAGAAGAAAGAAAGAAAGAAAGAAGAAGAAAGAAAAATTCTGACCTATTTATTAACAAGAGAAGTGAGCTTTTCTCCATCAGCTCTACTTTCAAATTCTGAATTCTAACTCACTAAAGAAGACTAGGGGCTTAAGCAAATATGACTGTAGCTACCAGCATTATCAAATTCTGCAAAGTATTTAAGCACATACTTAAGAAGCAACATATGTGCTGTGGAATCAGGACCTACTAGGGGATTACACAATATTTATGCAATTTGAAGCACACTGTTATTCAGGAAAAAAGTGCATACAGCAGAGGATTTAACTGTGGACCCACTATTCCACAGATGTTGGTGGGTGTGTAGTCCTGTAAGAAATGGCAAACTAGAGCAAGTCAAACGACAATCTAGATCGCATTTTAGATCATGTGGAAAAGGGCTTTGGAGGCAAAGACAGTGAGTATAATCAGCCCTCTTTTCTTGTAACAGATTTTAAACACTATTTTAAACAGGGTGTCTTTTATAGCAGATTTCTTTTTCTATACTGGAAAGCTTTACTCTATAATTGATTTTTTCCTCCCCAGGAATTAAATCCAAACTTTGATTTAATGTGTGACTACCTTAGCACCATTTTTTTTTTGTTATAAATTATGGGTATTTCTTATAGACATCAAATGACAATGCTACAAATGTTTTTAGGGGTGTGTTGAAATGAGCATTCACAAGGCAAGTGAATCATAAATAATAAAATTAAGTCTTTGTACCTCATGAGATGGTCAAGTTCTTCCAAAACCTAGTGAGCTTCCCATCAAAAACAGATATATCATAAATTGTTGTTATTTTAAAAATATTTTTTGGATCTGAATTTTAAGAGAGAGACATCATGAACACAAATGTTATCAAAGCTATCCTGCAGCATAGGAAGATATCCCCCAGTTTAAGACAGATAGGTGAGATTAGAAAAAAAGTTGGTTTTCTCTACATCAAATATAAGTGGCAATGAAAATCTGAAGTCAGGTCAGAATCAGCTCTTACTGAAAACGAGGACACTGCTCCAGGTTAACACTGCTTAACGCTTCTACTAATACTGCACTGGCAAAGTCARCCCAGTGAGCCTGCATGCCAGAGGAGTTCTCCAAAGCACATTCTGAAGTATAATGAAGAGCCAAACACAGGGATGTGACACTGATTTTGTAAATACATAATTAGAGCTGAAAACCATATTTGCAATCTCAAGGACACACCATTTCACCTTTATTCACTTTGGAATAAAAACAGGTCTGATTATAGTTCTTAGATCAGTGGTCTGTTTCTCCTATGGTGTTACCAGCATCTTAATTTAGAGTTTGGGATACTCATTCTGTAAATCAGGCTCTATTTGTTCAAAGGCGAGCATCTTYGAACACTGAGCAAAATCAGTGAAGATGCTGGTGGTCAGCACTAACCCTTGAGTGAAGGCAGCAGTGCAGTCCAAAACACTTGAGAACAGATAAGGAGCAGAGCCCAGCCCAAGAAAGGTCACTTTGTGGATTGCTGTCCTAAATTTCTCTGTCCCTTTGCATGCTTCCAAACTGAATCGCCATCAACAACACATGTAACAAAGCTGATGTTTCTTCTTCCTGATCACCGTCTGTAGGACCCTTGCTTAAAAAAAGATAACTGATTATTTTTAATCCATATTAAGCATTAGTAGCAGTGTTGCACAGTCTCAATGGTGTGTACTTAATTAACAGTAGTTTACACTGTGGGGAGTTCATGCATCTTTTCTCCCAATTTTAGAGTATCTTGCAAAAATAATCACAATTTTYCTAAACTAGAATACTAATAAGAAACACTCCTAAGATTGCAGTGAGGAATATGTCAACAACAGCAATTAGATACTCTTTAAAAAAAAATTATTACATGCCAGTGTCAGCTGTCAGAACTCCCTGTGGCTTGAGAAGATCCTTTGTGATAATTTTTTTTTAACTGACAATGGTGCAATGCATGGTTTCAGAGCGTGGCTATTGGAAGCCATGGATCTGCCCCACATTGCCAAGTGTAGCTATTGCTTTTGTATTCAGACTTTTGTATTCAGACAGCAAAATGTAGATAGATTTCCTCCTTTTTTTTTTTTTCCTTAATGGGGAAAAATTTTCCTCATTCTTTCATAACACAGAAAGATTCTTGCAAAATTGTACATATCAATGACAKTTTAAGCACACATGAAATATGGAATATACCATACCTAGAGTGAGGGTTCCCTAATAAAAAGAAAAAAACAAAATTCAAATGCCCAGCTATGTTACAGTCAAGCATCCACAGCAGATGTCCTTTTCTTATTTTCTTTTTTTCACTAAAATTTTTACCAATCGTGTTTTCCCAGGCCTCACCAAACATTAAAATCAATGGGATTCTTTCTGCCCATGTCAGTCAAAATTGTATCAGGCCTTCCACATGGCAAATGTGAAAGCTTTGCCTTTAGGCTTTTTTCCCCCCCTCTTTTTTTGATAATAAGTAAAAGTAATACTATTTTATACTATGCTTATAATTATTCAAACTTTTCTTGCATATAATTTAAATTTTCCTTATTCTACTACTTGAAATTACATGTCTATAGCAAAGCAGGCAAAGAGGTGGGAGAAACAGCCTGCAAGGAAATAATAAAGAAAAATAAAAAGTTCCCCTAATTACATGTCTCCTTTTCTGCACCCTGCATTAAAACCATAAAATGTGGTAAGGCTGTACTGGAGTGCTGAAAAAGCATACTGAAAAGCAGAATTTAGCAATCTCTTCAGGGAACACTGTTACGATACTGTAGCTACTTACAATACTTTTCGGTGGTGAGTGCGCTTGCAAGTAATGTGACTGGGAATGAAAACGTTCTCTTTCATGACTGTGGCATTTCATGGCTCCTGTTTGGATTATCTGTCTCTGTTTTGTCTGTGAAATTGTTGAGACTTAGAGAGCACCATAGTTTTTGGCCTCACAACGAGCATATTGGATTGTTTGTAGATCCTTGTATGCAGTTATATATAGGAGCTTTCAAGAAATAAGAGTTCATTTCATAGATAAACTAAGCAGATTTTATTTAAATATTCACTGTCTGTCAGTTCAGGAGAAATCTCCCTTTCAGAGAATTTGGTCACCACCACCAACCTGTGGACAATCTACAGAGAGATTTTGCGGTTGATAAAAAGAAATATGTGTGGCAATAAGATGGCTATTTACTGTCCTCACAACAAAATGTGTAAGAAAATAGCAACAAAGTGAGAAAATAATGAACAATACTATCTAGGATATCTGGATTCACAAGTTCTGGTCTATACATTGAGAAGATGATAAGCATAAACCACCTCTTGTTCAGTATTTTATTGTTATTTTAGGTCAGTGGTGAGAGCTGGGTATGGAGTTCACACATTTCAGCAGTTTCAGTAAGACTAGGAATGTCTGGTGGCATCCAAAAAGACATAAGCAAATATCAATTATGTTGGTCTAARGCATATCCAGGCACAAGATAGTAAAGTCATCTTAACCCTTTTGGGCTCTGGAATTCAGTTCCCATGTCAGAGTTACGCAAGTATTGCACTAAGCCTTCCGGGTAATTTATATCCAGAGAGTCCTTTCAACACGTTTTTGGTAAAGCTGGATAGGTTTGATTCTTCTTCATGGAAGTGAAAGCATGCATGCCAGAGATATTTTTTGTTTGGATTTGAGGTCAAAACAGGAGTCTCATTGCAACTGTTCTGTGAGGCCTACTTGCTGTCTCAAAGCAGATACAGTGCTGACTGCCTCAGCAACCCAGAAAGGCAGTGCCAGACTATGCTGTATTACCAGCTCCTCACTAGGAGGGATTTTACCTAGAAAAACAGGACATGGGCAGATTGTCTTTGCGCTCTGGCAGTGTTAAGCTTCTGAAATAGCTCACTGGGGACTGCTATGGACAATCAGGCACAAGTCAGCACAGCCTGAAGGTTGAGCAAGTGCCAAGTATTCCAAGATCAGAGGGACATAATGGCACATAAAAAGCCACAGTGGCCCTCCTAATGCTCAGAATCTGTGCAGACCTCGGRTCAGCTAAACTCCTGAAAACAGGTTTCAGTTTTGAACAAAGTGAAAAACTTACAGACATAAACTACCTGGATTGGCAAGGTCTGTTCTCCAGTTAATATCCMTCCATGAATGTGGTGACTGCAGACAATATTCACCCATCATGAGGGATATTGTAAACTTCACCAAACRCATTGGGTAAATTCTTGATATATATAAAGACTCAAGTGAGACTTGGGGGTCCTGTTGTTCATATTTCTTCCCTGAGATCTGACAAGAAATTAAATCAGTCAAGACTTCAGCCTTAAATAACATAATGGAGCACATATTCTATGTGACCTGTATTACATAACTAAAGAGTAAGGTGGTTTTTTTTGTTTGCTTTGGTTTTTTTTAACAATGGTTTTCCCAAGTTAATGTGACTTTCACATCCCTTTCTTCTGGGACATTTCTTACTGAATGGGCTGAACTGTAGCACAGCCTCACATTTGGGATACTACAGAGAAGTACTACGACATTAAGGGTCAAAGTGYGGAAGAAGATGAGTATGGAATGGCATGAAGGGAGAAGAACACTTTCTAGGGTCTGGCAAACATTAGARGAGTTAGTAAGGAACCCTGAATACTCCTGACTATCCATAGCACTGCTGTGCCACCTTCTTCTTGCTGGCAGCTCAGATGCCTTTTTGTGTGCTGTTCACACCTACCTGCAGTGCAAAGAATGGCATCATTGTAAATCCATTTCCATCCTCTCCTTTTGGATGAGCTGAGCTGAGACCACAAAGACTACAATTTCTCCTGGAGTTGCAGACTGATCTATCTAGACCTTTGAAATCCCATCATATGTTGATACACATACAGTCACTTTAAAATGACATCATCCATACCTTAGGAAATTAAGACGATTCAGGCAGACCCACTGTCAATAAAAACAGATTCATGCTTTTCCAGTAAAAGCATCAAACACAAAAGCAAATTCATGTTCATGCTTGACACAAAGCATGTCCATTCCGAACACTCCTGTCCAGATCCTATCTCACTTGAGCTCTGTGGTGCATGTAGTCTTCYGTCAGAATGTCTCACAACCCTGCACAATGTTATATCTTTACAAAGAGATTATATTGTAATCACAAAATATACTTATAGGCCATCTTGGCAAAACAAACATACCCCCTAGCAGTATGTAACACAGCCCAGTGTTAGGGACTGTGATAAAAGAATATACATGCTGCATATTTTCTTGCTGACCACATCATAAAGTCTACCAAGTATATCTGGCTTTTGTCAAATCTTGGAAAACAGCGGTCTAGAAGGTCGTATGTGATTGCAGCAGGGAACAAGAAAACCAACTTTGGGGAAAGTTAAGAGAATAAAAGCAGATCAATTTCCATTTTTGCAGCATGAGACCACTATGTTTTAATAATCCCAGTGATTCAGTTAATTTTACTCATGCTTTCAAGAATACAAGGGGAAGCAAGATCTGTCAGTACACTCAGACCTTCCACCATCTGTACCCCTTAGGCAGCACTGGAACCTGTGTACCTACCTTCTCTCCCCAAAATTTTCTATATCTGAAAGGGCAGCAGAGAAAAATGGTGGGATAAAAAAAAAAATGGTCAGCAATACCTGCCATTTCATCAGTCTCAGTGTTTTCTGTTCAAATCAGTAACCAACTGGATCTTTGTCAGAAAAGTTAAAGCAAGCAGGCAAGTAGTTATAACCTGAGGAGGAAAATTAGTGTGTAATGTTTCAGTGAGCAGCTCTCCAGAGCTCGGCCCTTCACTGACACCTATAATTATCAAGGTGTATTTTCTTTTGGAATGTCAGGTGTTACTGGCAAAACCTGAAACCATGAATAGACTGAAGAGCTCTCCAGGTATTTTTATTCCTTCCACCTGATCTGCTCTACTGTGTTGTTATTTCATGGATTCTTTTCTTCTACAGTACTTGGAAAAACACATGGAGCAAGTTAAACCCTGCGTAGTTCTGTAAAAGTGTGTCATTTAATGCTTGATTTGAAGTGGTATGAGAGGTATTTCAGGAGTATTAACATTTCAAGAGAAGGTTTGTTTAATATACCTTATCCTGGTTGAAACAGAAGCATGCAGGAATATAAAAGTACCTATTTAGTGGGTGACATAATATAACAGGAACTTTATTTAACTGCTTTCTCTCTCCGAGGACAAAATGTATTGGACAAAAAAAAAAAACAAACCCAACCAACCAAAAAAAGACCAGCCTGTGATGAAAGCAATTCAAAATGTTTGAGAAAATAAGTTAGAGTAATTTTTCTCCATTTTTCCTACAAGTCAAAGTTATTAGTGTTCTTAATTACCAACCAGTCATCAGAGAAACGATAGTATTTTTCTATTGTTTTCTTTTCTGTTTTTATTTTATTTTATTGTCAGAGTCAAACTTGCAGTATGGCTCTTCTCTGCAATATAAAGATGGATGGTGAACCAAGCAGAAGTGGAAGTAGCCTAGCTGCTCTAGCAGAGTACAGAGTACAAAAACTGAATAGCCCAACTGTTGTGCCATACATATATCATTAAAGACCTAAGCTCCAGCATTAAATAGCTGGGGCTATTTAAGCATCCCAGACCATATGGAGTTAGCTTGAATATCTCTAAAGCTGCAATGTTAGATCAAGGGCAGATATTGTTATTAAAAACTTACTTAGATGTCACATAGAACTTGCAGTACTGCAAAACGTCCCCAATGATCTGACCAGTATGCCTTAGCTTAGAAGTAGTGTTAAAAGATATCATTCAAAACATATGTAGTATCAAGCTTTTGTGTGAACCAAAAGCTTCATTAAGTTTTGCCAAAATCACAGAGAATCACAGAATGGTTGAGGCTGGAAGGGACCTCTAGAGACCAGCTAGTCCAACCCCACTGATGGACTGATATCCACCACTGATGCTCTCAGATTCCTGTTCATATATTCTTTATGTCATATCTTGCTCCAGCAAACTCCTTACCTTTGGTGTCTTAGTGATGTATTCTGAGTGGTGAAATATCCAGCAGTTCTTTTCCTCTCCTCATATGCCTGTGGCAGTGTCCTACACTGATAGCATCTCTAAAGTATCATAGTAGAATTTACATCAGGACTTAAACTTCTTCAGCCATCTGACAGGTTCCTCTATGAGGCCTCCTGTAGTTCTGAGAAAGAACAGAAAAATATGGGACACTTTTAATGCTGTATCAAATCAAGCAAAACAAGAAATTCAAAGCAAATCTGAAGACACTGATTTTACTGAAGTATTAGATTTATTGGAAGAAAATCAAAACATCCCATTATGATGATGGATTTTGTCAGTCATATTCAAACACCTCAACCTCATTTCTTTCCCTTCCAAATCTATCAGTCAGGCAGCCCTCTTCCTAATGGCATCTCCGTGTTTGAGAAAAGCAGATCACAGGCAACAACCATTATTTTGACATGAGATGATGCCTCTAGCTTCATATCAGTTCTGTTCTTAGCTTCTTCCTTGGATTGGCCATATGAGTGACAGTGAACTAGGTTTTCAAGAGAGCCGCAGCAGAGCGGTRTGAGACCAGCTCCTATCACCTGCACCTCAGCAGGTTTCTAGCCTGTAGTAGGCTGCAAGCACCCAGGTAAAAGGCTCCAGCTGCCTGAGTCACCACCAGCTTCCACCTATTTTCCCAAGGGCTAGAATGAGTCCTTAACTGAGATATGATCAAACATACAGTATAATTTCATGGTTTTTAAAGCATTAACTGGGAAAACCAACACAACAGTTCATTTATATAATAAATATAACACATTTAATGAAAAACTTGCAGGGCATACACAATAACTTGTTTTTAAATTAAAAACTCTGTTCTTTCAAATTCCCTTTCCTAGCCAAGGCATAACAGGGGTTAGTTCACAGTACAGACTAATTGCCTACATAATTTCATTTTATGAAACAAAAGCCTTTAAAAATTATAGGGTTATATAAAAGCATGTGAAATCACCAAGTTAGCTTTGTATTTCACTCATACAATAGTAGCAGTGGTTTAGACAAGCTTTGAATTGTAAGCATTTTCTTGGTGGGGAGTGGAAATATGTCATAATTTTCTGTTTGGATACCTGCCTCTCTACTGATGATATATTCTCTTGCTGTATTTGCCTTCRAATTTTTGCCCCTATTTCTCTGTGAGAGCAATTGTTTTGTTCTCACAGTCCCACTTASTAAGCAGAGCTTCTGCCATTCACTGGCTTGGTGTCTCTCATCCTTGAACCCGTGTTGAGCCAATCATTTTTCTGGCAGCAAAAAGATGGAGAGAGYTCCTTCAATGCTTCTGTCGGGTCACGAGCCAGAACAGGCTAGAAAACACTATGTGKATTAGTTCCCCGGGATCCTCTTTCAAATCCTTGGTGTCAGTAGTGCTAGCCTACAAGGCCAGCCCATAAAAGAAGTTTTACTACTAGCTGAGCAGTAATGTCCTTTTTCCTTCCTGTTTTGCTGTCCCTCAAAATAAACAACAGGAGGGGAAAAAGTAGACAGCAAGAGACAAAAATACAATGAGAGAGGCTGTTGCTAGGCTATAACCCTACTTAGAATACTCTGTGTCAAAAATACGTATCAGCCACTAAGGTTGAGTGGTGGCAGGTTTAATGTGATGAGACCGTGATGACTTCGGACCCTCAATAAAATGCACAAAACAGAAGTCACTGCAGATATATAACCTCTTCTTGTTAAAAGAGACCATTTCTTCAGMATGTGAGACACCTGGGTACAAAACAGATCACAAAGGCCTAGATTTGGCTTCAAGATCTTAGYTGGAAAATACTGCTCTGCAGATACTACAGAAATAGATTTATTACATATATTTGCCCAACGTGTTAGGATTCTTTCCCTTAATTAAAAACACAGCCAACCCTTGATAGCATCGTATTGCTGGGACAAAACCAAAYGATATTATCCAATCTGGACTCTTATCCGGGCTGCCTGGTGCACAGGGTGGATTAAGAGGGGGAAGGGCAATTTTGAAAAATTGTGGTACAAAGCAAGACTGTGATCTCACCTGATTGAATCTTATCAGCTCTTAACATCACTGGTGCTCTTACGTTCTCTTTTTCTTTTTTCCCCCTCTCTCCCTCTTTTTCTCTCCCTTTTTTTTTAACATATTCTACACCAACAAGACAGAATTCTCACCATAGCATTTAATGYAAATATTTCCCCACCACGACATGTAGATTCAGAGGTTGTGGCCCAAAAGGCGACTGACACTACAACCTAAAGTTGTTCATAGTTCTGTTCAGCATAAGACCAAAGGAAAAGAAAAACAAAACACAGCAAAATCTGATTATTTTAACACTCGTTACAGTGAGAGACAGATCTCACATAATACAAAATCAATCCATCTAAATCTGCTTGTAGCATGAGTTATATGAGCATGAGAGCAGCAACTAAGCTTTAGCACAAGAGACACTGCACTCCCTGTACATATAGATATCTATACACATATAACGCTAATGACTGCATCAGGTGTCATGGTCAGAATTCTGATGCATGCATGTTTTACCCAGACCTGTTTTTAAAAGCTTATATATATAGGCGTACATCCATCTATCTATCTATCTATCTATCTATCTATCTATCTATCTATCTATCTATCTATCTATCTAAGATTGTGGTTCATAATGGAAGGAGCAATTTCTTGTTCTCTTGGTTAGGCTGTGGCTTGCTGTGCTGCAAATGTCACCAGCGAGCCGTTTTTTAGGGCTGCACTGCATGCCGGTTAATCTGTTTACTTATGCAATGGTGGAAATGTGACCTGGCTATTGTGGTGATTAACAGAGTCAAATATCCTCACATTAACTAGTGAGCTGGGCAATCAGGCTGGATTATTGTTACATTCAATTTAAATTACAGTGGCATGACAGGTCCTGAGGTATTTAGTAACGGATTTCACAGCACAGATATGCTTCATGTGTAATGAATAAACTCTGGAGAGCAACAAAAGGAGAAAAAATAAAATAAAAAGGTATTTTATGATCATTGCGAAAAATTTATGGAGTGTAGCTGGCATGAAATTCTATAAAATGAACTGGCTCCAACCAGTCCAACAACAAAGGCACGCGCTTTTCTTCCTGCTGCTTATGAATTATTATTACCAAGTCCTCCTATGTTTACTCATTAGCATTGAACCCTTTGCAAAACTGTGACTCAAAATTGAATTCTTCTTAATTGAAAATACCCCCAGTATGCTKGGAGAAAAAAATGGAGGGGGGAAAATGGCAGCAGCAGCAGCACCACACGCCTGTTAGCTCTGTGCTAGTCAGAGCGGGTGGCTGCGCCCAACCCGAATGTTATTCAGGATTCACAGCCGGACGGTACGGTGCAGAAAGCAGGTYGCTTTCAAGTGGTTCTGCACACTGGCGTACATATAATTTAAACGTTTAGCCACCAGTGTGCTGCTGCAGCACGTTAGCCCACTAGCACCGTCGTGGATTAATCCTGTGCTCYGTATGGCTTGCTGACTTTGACCTGTTTTATGCTCTGTGACTGAATAACACGGCACTTTGCTTGGGGAAAAAGAGAGGAAAAAAAAAACCTAAACAAAACACACTATGATCTCAACACACATTGGTTTCAATTAACTTTTAACCATTTGATTACACTAATTCTGGGCTGTAGTTGGCTATTACAGTGCTGGCTGTATTGATTTTGAAGAGAACACGCTGAAGCATAAAGCATATGCAGACTGCATTTTCACTAAGGACTCTTCCCTCTGCATTTGCTCCTTGCCTTATCTGCAAGTATTTTGAAGCTATCTGCAAGTATTTTGAGGGTATTTTGAAACTCATTGTTAAAACAAACAAACAAAAAATCCTGCTGATTTCAAGCAATAAAAGACATTTAGGTTTTCATCCAGTATAATTTTGCATTTACTGAAGCTCAGGAGAGTGACACTATGGTATCAAAGTATTGAAAAATGGCTTATAGTAAAGGTGCAGAAAACTGCAGTTAACAGGTATCAGGGCTAAACAGCTTCTAGCTGGTGTGGTTTTACTGTGYTACTTGCTTCTCCCCGCTAGGAACACCTAACAGGTTCTCACCCAGGACCCTTCTGTCTGTAATCTTGCAGATACCAATCATTTTGAAAATGACCTAGCAGAATTATTAATAGAAGGAAGGTGATGTAAAATAGTTAAAAATCACTAACCATTCTACAAATGGACCAGACAAGTGAGAGACATCTGTGTCATGGCTTTCAGAGAACACTCGTCTTAGAATGAGTGYGCAGTAGTAAAAGAAAAATAAACAGACTCAGTTCTTACGCTGCAAGTTTTAACCTCATGTTGCAGAGTTCACTTACACCCTGGTCAGGATCACTAACAGTCAGTCTAATTTCAGCCCTTTCTAGCTCTCACTGTGAATTCACCTGTGCACCTAAAAAACAGATGCACAATCAAGGTGGTCTGTGCTGATGATCAAATGCAGCTATCTCTTTCAAGAAACTTAGGAGAACTGCTACATTCCCTACATAATAATCCTTATTCTGCAGCACCTTTGCAAAGAATTCATGGTCACCATGTTCAAGGTCAGTGAGCTACCTGTGGCCATGTGGCCCGCAGCTTCCTAGAGTGCTCTAAGCTCCTGCTGAGCTATGCAGGAGCTACAAGTGCTAGAAACATTTCTCAGGTTATGGGGTTTTGTGTACATCCCTTTTGAAAAACACAGCTTTGCTATTGTCAGAGTATCAACATCTAAATCAGGAAGAGAAGGCGCTTCCAAGTCTAAAATCTTAATTCCTGACAGAGGTGCATTTTTGCTACAGTCATATGTATCTCCCCATCTGGCAATCCACAGATGATCAGTTTTCTGTTAGCAAGTCCTGTGTGAAACTTAACATATGTTAAGGAATCTTAGCATGGAAAAGCGTGTTTTTAAAAAAATATTTATGCAGAAGAAGTCAGCATGTTGTGGACCACTGAAATTTTACACTTCATCAGCCTTAGCATTGTAGTTACTGCTATGACGCATTTCTCTCCCATTAAAATTTCCCAGGTGATGATATTTCGCGAGAAGATTTTCACATGCAGGCCACCCCTTCGGAAGCAGTTTGTCACAGCACACTGAGTGCTCTGAGGAGAGGGCAGAACAAAGCTCTGCCACGCAAAGCTCAGTCCAGCATCCAGCCCAGCCTGTTTATGTAGACAGCGATAAGAACGGGTCATTTTGCCATTTCACCCTTAGGCAGTTGCCGTCGCTGGAGATTTTTAACATCCTCCCTCCCCATAACTGTCACATGAGATGAAGTGGGATGACACAGGACAATATGGCTTGATGTTCTTCTACCAATCAATAGCCTCAAAAGTCTGTGCAGAAGTCATCTGACCAGAGAGTCACTGCTGTGTAGGAGGCGCGCAGAGAGTGCCAAATAGCAGATGCTTATTGAAGATTCTAATGATTTTAGCTAGAGAATGGATCCCCAGGTCCCTTAATTCTGCAGACTCTTCCTTTAGAAAATGGCAATAAATAAATCTCACACTTTCCCTCTGCTCAAACTTATCTTTAGGGCTTTTCTGCCTCCTCGTGACATAAAACGATACAGTTCCACTATGCAAAACATGAAACACATTGTCTGCCCTCCTGCATCCCAGACCCACTCGCTCAATCCAGAACTAGTCTGTCACATCCATAAAGTTAGTAACCTCAGGTGAACAAAGCACTAATACTTTGTCCATACGAGCTGGCTATATATCTTGCCCACTGCCTATAGAAGCAAATACACAGATATTTGTGCAATGGGCAGAAAATGTGGAAACACAATATGCTAATACCCTAATCTAAATTACACATAAAGTATAAATAAAATAGGGATATATTTATGCTATTTTTAATTATTTCTCTGCAATAAATGCAATGCTCTTCCAAAAGGCAGGTAGACAGCCTACAACAATCCTCTCCAAGTGAGCCTAGAGACTCACTTGGTTGATGCAGACAGTTGCTGAGACTGCATAAAGATACACGGTGGAAGAAAATGATGGAAGTAAATTTTCAATGAAAACATAACCTTTTCCGTCTTGCTATAAATTCTGTTCCTAGCATAAATCAGTATCAGTTACATGCATTAAAACACCACCTTCCCAGTTGGGAACTCAATGCCCTCCCCCTTTCACATTTTAAAGGACATGGCACTAGGTAGAGAGAGCAATAATTTCCTAAAGATTCATGAGCAGGGTAATTTGACATACCTGGTGCTGCCTAAGTTTAAGTTACTATAAATAAAGGCAAAGAGTATGTCTATGCTGCTGTCTGTGTGGTGCCGAGGCATTTAGACAAGTCAGATGCTGTGGGCATCCAGTTCATACGGTCTGAAGCATCACGTTTCATGGGGATGCCTGGCAAAAGAGAAGTTTGCAAATGTTGTACGGCATTTGGAAAGAGCCTGGAGTCACTGCAAACATTTGAGAAGGTGACATTAATGCCTTTAAAGGACTTATTGTATTAGCAAGGGTATTTCTTATCATTTATATAGTAAAACTATTCTTTAGATGTCAGCAGAATGGACTGCCTGTTGGCTGAAGACTGACTTTGAGGACTGCCTTAGTTTGGATTAGATCCAATCTAGTCCATGGTAGAAGGAGGCGGGGGGAAATTGCACCACGTTGCTTAATTAATCCGGATGCTTTGCTCTTTTATACCTTGAACTTCCTCAGAGGACAGGAACAAACTAGCTTGCTCAGAGTAAAATGAGTATAACATCAACGAACAAGCAGAAGTGGAGGATGATTGTCTGGAGTGGTGAGCCTGTATTTGAACAAACAAATACAAGGCAAGAACTTCTTTTGAGGGGTGTGAATTGTGAACAGGGCATAAGAATGCACAAATATCTGCATGTGCACTTGTGTACAGGTACACCTTATGACTCTAAATACAGCGATGGATGAAGCAGAGCCCTTCAAAGTCCCTTCTCACCCTCAGAGACTGTCAGATGCGGCAAAGCCCAGACAGTGTGTATCAGCAGCACAGCTCCTGTAGCTCTGTCTCAAACAGCTACGCGAGTTCTACTGCAAAAGAATGGGGCTGCTGGAAAGCCAGAGGTATCCTTTTTTTCTGTTTGAGAGGAATGTTTCCTACAGAAAGCATGCTTCAAATCCCCCACAGACACCATGGAAGCTAGGAAGTCGCTGACAAAGCCTCTATGATCAACAAAGATTTAGGTGGTCCACTCTTTTTGGGACTAAAAGCTCTGTTTGGAGAGGATGAATGATTTTCTCTTCAGAAGAAACAGGAGAGAGGCAACAGCTGCAAAAGGGAGGTTCCTGGAATTCCCATTCACCTGCATGAGTAATTCCCATATATTAAATCATCCGGCCATCACCCACCAAAGCCCGGAGCTCTTTTTCTCTAGTGCACTGTGTCAGTGAAAGGACAACTCTGTTCTGGAAAGCCACCATGAGCCCACCTGAAACTGCACCCTCCCGGGAGCACTGCATCAAGTGTGCATGGATACAGAGGGACCCGAGCACATGGGCCACCAATAACCAAGCTTCTCTACTGATTCTGCTGGTAACTGATATTAGTTAATGACTCCAATATTGCAGCGAGTGATGATATCCACTTTACAAAAGACACCATTATTTTGAGAACGAGTGGATAGAGAAAGAACAAGTACAGCTTGCCCTTTATCTAAAACCAGGCAGTCCGAATCGGGGGTGAGGCAGGAGTGTTGCACTGGTATTTATTCTTGTGCTAGGCTAGCACCAAAAGCACCAAAAAAAAGCTCAGAAAAAAAATCCAGAAAATCCTCTAGTGCATATATCTCTAAATATTTTCAAATGGAGAGCCTTTTTTTCAAAAATACAAAATGGCCTGTCACCTCATGCCACATTGTCACACTGAAAATGCATACATAGAAGTCTGTTAAAATCCAGTTTCAGTCTACACTGCTTTCCTCATGGCAGTGCTCAATGCAAAGCCTGTGGATATCCTGCCAGCAGCTGTAAAACACCTATTCCTGTGGAGGAATCTAAAGTATCAGCAGAATTTGGGAGGATGTGGGATATCTTAGTTGCTGTTGTTCTTCTCTAAACGCTTCTGCTGAAGAAAGACCTAATGAACAGCAATGGAAGCTAGCGTGTGGCCTACAGTGGCAGCCCAAATGCATCCTTCTCTGTTGTAGGAATACTCCTCTACACAGTGTGTCTTGCACCTGAACGTGAGAATTAAACCAATGGCATGATTGGATTTCTTGGTTGACAAACGAAGACAATGAAGGGATTTTGTGCATGTTACATATGCCTCTCTTCTATTTATTTTTTGGAGGTTGTGTGGGTTTCAGACAGGCAGATGTCAACCACCAGCTGAGTAACATGGATACAAAAGCAGCACTGCCAGTAGAAACTGGCCGCCCTGTATGAATCCCAAGCCCTTCCTCTGGATTCTGAAACATTTTTGCTCAGTGTGATATATTGTGATATACTTTTTGTCAGCTTGCTTATCACATTTCACATTTCCTTGAGGACATTGTACAAGCAGTATATTAGTATATGTGGTGGTGTCATCAGGAGGGCCAGATTCTGCCTGTTTTGCCATGTGAGTTTTCTCTTGGAGACTGCACTAAAACCTTCTTGATGTTATCTTGGTCAAATTAGAAAGCCACTGACAAACATCATAGTTGGAGCAGTAGGAAATTACCAAGCCACTATCATTCTTCTTTGGGCTGGCAATTACTGTCAGTTCTCTTAAAATTTGTTAAGTCCTTTCAAAATATTTGTATAGCTGAAGTCAGTAGGATCAGTTTTGATCATACACTGCTGTAAATCCATTGACTAAGTTGCTCCTGATTTACAGTGAAAAGAGCCGTTCCTTTCTTACTTTCTTTTTCTTTCCTCTGATTTCCCCCCTGCCCCTTGCTGTAAACATTGATCTTACCCAGAATGTAAAACAATGAATTTTCCTCCATCGGCTCCAGGGTTGGTTGATTTTACTGTTTTCACAGCAAAGTAGCATTTAAAGTTATGAATAGYGCTGCTTTGCCTGCAGAAGCCCTCCTTACGTTTTCACTGCAACTAGGACGGGTTGAGAAAAACTTAAAAAATGAGCTGGCCAGGGCAAGCACCGTTTCCCCCAGTTGCAGAYATAGCCCTGCATTCCTGTTACACCTGAAGTGCCTCTTGTTTAACAAAGGTCACACGCCACTGGCTGCTGAAGGACACATTTAATTCAGATCCTTAAATGTAACAGATAAACAGAGGAAGTTCCGTACTGCAGATAAGTCTTAGCRTAGAAATCTATAATACAGAACTTTGTACCTACAAATAACTTTGAATTTTGCACAGAGAGAATAGTCTTTTTGTATGTTTAAAAATGGAAAAAAATGCTATGCTATTGGGGTTTTACAAAACTTGCATTATATTATTAAATCTTCTTTCTGTCTTTCAGGCACTTATGCCAGTTCTGAATTTTCCTACTTACTGAAGCCTATGCTCCACAATATTAATTTTATGCTTATACATTTCTATAATGCTCATCATTGTAGTATTCAACATTGCTGAAGGCAATGGCTTAGGTTATTGCTACTTCTCTGAGCTTTCTTCACCTTCACTTTTTTTTTTTTTAAGCTTTTATTTTTTTTTCATCTCTGCTCCCCTAGCTCTTTTCCCTTCCGTCCTTCCTTGCCAGTGTGCCATGAGTGGCTCGTGACCCTGATGTGAGTGCTGGGTAGAGAACTGTAAAGAGGTTTTGAAATGAGCCAAAATGCATTTGTCCAGCCTCAGTTCCAATATTAACCACATACATTGCATGAACACTGCCTTTTTCTTTTAATGCAAGAGCAATCACCTTAGGAAGCTCTTCTTTTACAAAGGATGAATATATTCCCTGAGGCTGCTTTGCAGTTTTTAAAAAGTGAGATTTAACATTGCTACAAGCAATTTGTTGCTTAAAAGAACTGATTAGCACAGTTGTTGTCCATCACAGTACGCTACACTTCCAGTGTTAAAACATTAGCCAAGTGCTATCCTATAACCATTAAACTACCTTCAGTTTCAATCAGTTTTTTAACACAGCCTGATTAACAAAGTTCTGTTTACCCATATGGGATAAGGTGACTGACCAGATGTTCTGATTTTAAAAGATCTGTCGGTGTCCCAGTGATTTCCGCTGGGACATTGAATTGTCCCAGATTTTCCTGCTGAGAGCTTGAGCAGCACAAAAGTTGYTTGCAAGGTAAAGCCCCTTTAGCCACTAAGAACTTTGGAAAGAAGGATTAAGAGAGGAACCCCCTGCAAGATTTGAAGATTCATCCTCTGTGGCTCAGATTAATACATGAGTTATTATAAATAACTGTGCTGGTGTCCTTTGCCAGAGATGAGGAAAAAAAAAAAAAAAAAAAAGAAGGGAATCAGACAGAAAGCAGGGAAGCAGCCTGGAGCAACTTCGGGAGAACAGGCTGCTTTTCCCTGCTGCAGATCTATTGCTCGTGCTATATGCAGAGCTCGGAGGGAGGAATTCTTGGTATACTTTGCCACGGCGATTCCTGTGTCTGTGTATACAAGGGGTAAAGGAGGAGGGGAAGGGGGAAGGAAAAAGAGAGAGAGGGAGAAAAAGGGAGCGAGAGGAAATCCTCTTTGTCCTGTGAAGTGCATCACACAGACCTCCTGTGTTGTAATGTAAAACCGCCAGGGTGGCTAGAATGACCATATGCTGTGAATGCRAGCGCTGTGCCTGTTTAAATGTAAATTCCCCCTTTATCAGAATAAAAGAATATCTGTTTAATATGGAATGAAGGCAGTTTGGCAGGATCTGTGCTACTTCAGGTAAGCCAGAATAAACAGCAACATTGATTAAAATGAGCCCCCTATTCTGCACCTGTCATGTTCACCTCCTTTGCCACAAAGGCCCCACTTGTTTATTTACCTGTAGAGCTGTTATAATATTTTKCTTTCTGAAGAGATTTGGAAGCCACCTGCCATACCTTTGGCATTCCTTTTGCAACAAAGCACTCCAGGCTCCAGTGCGGGAGCCCATTGTTCTGCTCCACAGCATGGAAAAGAAGATGAATCCAGAAGCACAGGATCCAAAGAGAAATTATTATTGATTTAATCACATAATCAGCAGCAAACACTTCAGGCTAAGATAGCAAATCCATAACAGCCTGCCCACATAACCACCCTTACAAATTTACCAGCAAACCACTGCGCACACTTAGCAAACAAGAAGAGCAAGGGTCACCTTCACTTGGCGGCAAAATATTGACATTCCTAAAGCTTAAATATGTTTTGAGTTAAGTGTTATCAATCAGTGATAAGAGTTGAATGTCTGTTAAACATAACTACATTGGCAGAAGGATTATAGAATGCTTTCTTGCCATAATCTAGAAGCATCTTTCAGACAAAACTCTGCTTGAAATCAATTGTGCACAAGGAGCTGCCTGCTGAGACCCATTCAGTGTCATACAAAAGAAGAGAGAGTCTCCCTGTGATCTTTAACCATAACCGGTTATCTAATGAGACCAGGGCTTTAATTTCTTTTCACATCAAACATAGAATCAATGCTCTGGATTCAACAATGTATGTAAACAGGCCGTGAAGCCATCCCTTCAGATGGCAGCCAGTTCAGYCTGCAAGCCCCCCGGCACATTTACAGCGGTGAATCCCCCTTTAGTTCCAGGTAGCTGCTCCCATCAGGTTGCTTCTGCCTCCTTCCCTGCAGAYGGACACAAGGCTGGCTCACAACTGACGGACACCTCCAACTGGAGGAATAATACTTTGGGATTTCAACCTTTTTTTTTTTTCCCTAACCACTTTAAAAAATCCTGTCTAGGGTTTAATAATTTCTATTCTACCTCACCATGAACAGGCTGGAATCTGCTCTCACTTTGACAAATACAAAACTGGAGTAGTATCATTATAGTTTACTTTAAAATTATACTGTCATAATGGGTGACAAGTTGGTGCTAAAAGCAAGTGTTGGGTGCGAAAGCCCAGGGACATTCCAGARAGGATTAAAATGAGCTTCAGCAAACTGATTCATTCAGCCCTTGCCACGCTCTGGGTTATTTACAAAGTGCACTTTCTGTTTTTAAAGAGCACATTTTAAAACATCAATGACTGTTCTTAACGAGTCTGAAATTTTATTTTGCAGAACTAACAGTGTGAAGCCAGCTCTTCTGAAAAGGACATTCSCTAATTTTATGCTGCTGATACCCAGTGTCCTTACTGAGTGCTTCACTACAGCGTTTGGCTGAGCCCCCTTGGTTACCCAGGTTTGTTACAGCAGGAGATGCTGACACCGACGTGTTTTACTCTGGCTACCTCAAGTGTTCCTTCTGTAGAGATGTGCCCCGAACAAACTGCTATTAYATTGAGAGCTGTTTTGAACTTCTCTGAGGTCTGATAGCTGAAACCAATTTAAGGGTCCAAATTTTTCATTCCTACTTGAAAACATGGGTAGATACTAAAAGAGGAATGAGATTTCTTTTCTTTTTGCCCAGTGGCTTTTCTCCTTATGCTAGGCTGCTTCAACTGCACAGAGGCTTCAGGATGTGTASGAGAGGGGCCAAGAACCAGCAATACCAATTGTGAGCACTAGAGTAAGCAGAGATGTTGCTGCTAGCAGGCCTGGACCCTAGGGGGAAAGGTCCTGAGGCAAGGACAGAGTCTAGAGTACAGGGCTAGCAGGACAAGAGAGGCAGCAGGAGKAGTCACTTCAACACCATGAGGTACATGTGGGCAAACACTGGAAGAGGGAACTGAACGGACCACTAAAAAGGAGACCACAAAGAAACTCATCTATTACAGACTTCTCAGAATGACTRTGCGGACATGGATAGTGAAAAGCAGAAATCATTTTCATCGGGCTGTAATCACCCCGCCTCCAAAAAAAAGATTGCTTGTATTCCTCAGAGTTTCTYTGGAGGGAGGACAGAGGGAAGGGATGGCAGAGAAGGGGAAGGCGTCTGTAACATGATGATCTGCTACATTTTTAGTATGTCATCGACAAATGGTCTAGATTTTTTTCCTCAATCCCCTCTCATCAAACTTCTTCCAAAACTGAACTGAAAAAGGTCCAAAGCAGCAACATGACTAGACTGGACTAGTCCAACAACTCGATCGAAGGATTTCCAGAGGTCTCTTCTAACTCTATGTTATATTTCTATGATTTTTATTATCTAAAATATTGATTCAAACAAGAAGGATTCAGCTTGCCCGAGGGATGATATAGTATCACCTAGAGGGAAATAGGGCTGAACTTTCTTGTAGAGTTTTAAGGTTGCCATTCAAGAAAACTTCACCTATTATCTGCTGCACTTTAAGCATATTGATGAAGGAAGATGGCCTTAAGCACGTACTTCAGCATGTCCTACAGTGGTTTGCTGAACTGGTGTCTAAACACACAAATAATGAGAAGATGCATTGTTATTATTAGGTCACTTTAGAAAAAGCTCCATAGTGTCAAAAGCTTGAAAAATTAATTGAGTAGGGAAAAGGAAAAAAAAAAGGCAGTATATTTAAGAGCAAAGCAACAAGTTCTTTTCCTTGCACTTGTCTAGGGAAATAATCATAATGTTGGAATATTTAAAAATATCCTCATGAKTTATTTCAAAATAGAAGCTTAAGACTCCTTTATTTGTCTCTGAAATGTCTCCTGGTAGATTTTTAGAGTAAGATTCTGAAAATCCAAAGATGAAATACATYGGGCATTAATATTGGATTACAGAAATAACACTTTGTATTATAACAAACTGTTTTTCTATAWATTCATTTCATTTGAAAATCTTTTATATTGATTCTCTAATTAACACTAACAACCATAAAGACAATTACAAACAAATACAGACATAAATCAAATAGATACTGTATAAACAAYTGAATTTAATTTAGTTTGCCCATAGAAATCATTATGCAAGAATACCTGACATGGCATACTCCCAAGTAATGGACAATCTGAAAGATAATTATTGGAAGAGAATAATGATACTAAAAAAAAAAAAAGAAATTTTAATCCAAGCACAAATATACCAAATACCAGTAAAATGGCATAATACTATGCAAGCCAAAATTGATTAACTGAATATACAGTTCTAAATTAATTCTTAGGCATATTAATATGAGTTTGATTTTTCAGAGGTGCTAATCATTTATAACCCCATTCATAAGAGAGGATCAAGTCTTAATTACACAAATTCAGCACCAAAAATAACACAAAATAATCCTGTTCATGGGATAAACAAATATAATTACTGAAAAGTGTAAGTAATATTATATTAGGTATTTTGTCTTCCACTGGTGAGTCTGTTTTAGCAAACTGTTGCAAGTTGATTTCATTTCCAGTGTTCAATTATGTTATATAAGAAAAACCTTTAAATAAGTCAACATTAACATATTCTCTCTTAGTTCAAGACACTTCTTTCTCTCAGTTAAAGAAGTTGGAAGAAAATGCAGTCAATAGTAAATCAAACTATTGAGGCTAATGTGTTTTTTAATAAACTTTTTCTTACATTATTGATAAAAGTTGTATTTCARTTCCACATGGAATAATCCAGCAGTTGTTTCACTTGGGCCTCTTATCTTTAAGGATATATTATTATAGCATATCATTAAATGGTATTTACTAATTTGCAATTAATTTTACTTAGCAATTATTTTTACTATTTTTTTAGCTTTCTCAATTATCATACTCTCTGTGCTGAGAAAGAATACATACTGGTTCAAAATCAAAAACATGAATACTTTAGTCCTTAATGCCAACTTCATTGTACAGGCAAAACATTTCAGACATTGGGGAAACTTGTAATTCCTATTGAAATCAATTCACTTCTACATGCTCTATGCTTTGCCCATCACACTGTTAGAATATCTTCATGGTGATGGTGTAAATTCCTTCAGTGTCCCTAGTTTTGCCATTTCCCAAATGGAAAAATGCAGCCTAGAGTCAGCCTAGAGGCAACTTTTATCAYAGTTAGTCCAAGTTCTGTTTGAAATTCCTCTAAATGTTTGTGACAGTTTTCATTGCTGTAAAATGAGTCTATTTAAATAGGAGTTAGAAGAACATTAGCTACAGCACTTCAGACAATAAGGGCTGTGCGTACGAGCTCCACCTCTGCAAACTAACCAGTTCAGTTTATTAAAATTTGAAAATTGCTGGAACAGAAATTTTGAGTAGTGAATGATGGTTTCAGTAGATGCTATCAGAATAAAATATAAAATATCCTTCAGCTTGGTCAGAAATGATCCCACCAATGAATTTAGTTTGAGTTAATATGTCTAAGAACAGTCTTCTAGGCAAGACTCCCATTATTTTAGGGAGATTTCTTAYACTAGGAGATGTTTTGGAAGATTAGGAAGTGATTTGAGAGATTAGGTTAGTGTTATCTCCATAAGTCGACCAGCAGATAACCACAGGTTAGATGCCTTTTGCTACCTGTCATACTAATACATTTACCCCTAAATATGCCTGTAGATTCATGGAATGGATAGTGAATTAGAGGTACATGAAACCAAAACCAATAGAAGTTGGCAAACATCCATCTAAATCAGAAAACCAGGTTCAAAAAAGAAAAAAAAAAGTTTTCATGTTAACCAGTGTAAAGTCATTCTACTAAACATTATGTAATAAGATTTTCATTTAAATAGATTTGCCTGCAATTCAATTTACACATAGAAATAGCCCAGGAAAGGATTTTTTTTTTTTTTTTCCTCACATGTTTACCAAAATTGATGAAGCTTCTACCAAAACTTTCAGATTGGAAATCTACTCATCCAGGACATGGCRTCTTTGGGGAATGTAGAAAGACCTAAAGAAAGTCATTGTACAATACTGAAAGAGGTGGCTGCACCATCACCATGGCAAGCAAAGTTTCCCGTTTGTGATAAACTAGGACAAACTGCCCGTGATCAAAACATACCTGTTTTGATCCATCCTCCAGCCTTCTCTAACTCCATTGTTAAACAAAACAAAGTAGCCACAAAGCTCTAAACATGATTTATCATGCAAAATTAACAAAAGAAAGAACATCTGGTGTTACAGTTCAGTCTATTTTAGAGTGACAAATCCGAGAAACTGACAGTGACTTCTTAGAAAGTTATTAGGAAGCACTAAAACACACACACACACACACACACAAAACCAAAACAAAAAGCCAACAAATAGCCCAAATCACTTTGTTTTATCTTTGCCGTTTAAAAACTCTTCTTTCTCAAACTTCACAGTTTTAAAATTAGAGAATTAAATGAGAATTAAAAAAGTTGAACCCCAAAAAAACCCCTAAAACCGGAGAGAGACACAGCATTTTCCTTTTTGGAAACCTGTTTCCCTGACATACTGCTTAGCATAACTGAGCCTTGAATAGATTATGCTACTAGTTTAAGAAAAGAAGCATGAAGAAAACTTTGAAAAACAACACTTAAAATGGTAGTGAGAAGGTGCCAAAAAAAAAAAAAATCAATGATATTATATAAGGGTTCAGTACATTGTGTAGCTCCTTAAAATATAGAATAGGGCTAGGGGAATTAAAATCTATTGCAGTTTAGCATGAAAGGGTCAGAATTTGACTTCCAATCTATATTATGTCCATGGATTTTAGTAAGGTGTATTAGAATTTATTGAAAGTGATCTATGGCATTTTCTTTTAAAAGGCTTATGAGACCTCTGGGACCAAAGGATACTATCATTATTAATTTTATCAGTARTGCTCCAACAGTCTTTGTACAACAACCTTTGACAGTACGGAAATAAAGAGAAATGAATACAATTAGCTCTGCTTTGGTTTTGCAAAGTGAGTAGAAGTACTTAGTGCTGGTGAATCTATTTATASTGAATAATTTGATTAATTTAGCCTTCTAATTTGCTTATAAATTKTTCTGAGATGGACATTCATATTTATGGAATTATTTCTTATTCAAAATTGTGCAAAATAAAAAAATTACTCAAATATTCCAAATGGTTTATGAACCACACCTGTCAACTCTTCCTTGGTTACTATTTGCCATTTGTGACTTACAGACATTGTATGATATTAGTCATATGAAATGGATAATATTTCTAATGCTTTCTGAATGCATGGTTGAAATTAGATTTCAAAAATACTACTACCAAATTTGCTCAAGTTTTACATATGTRCTTGCAAGATTTTCACATCCATGGAGAAATTATTTGAATAAAACAATGTCCAGGTGTTCATGCAGAGCAAAATTAAAGAGGTCATGACTACTGACAGGAACAAATGTGCATATTTATTTTGATATTTTTTGAGGGGCAGGAGTGAAGGGTTTTAATACTCACTCAGCTGCAGTGCACAGGAATATGGCAAGACTCTTTATATTGACAAGACTGACAAAGCTGAGGGAAAGAAACTGATCTGTCTCTAAAAACATTTTAGGACCCTCAGCCAGTAACAAGCCCAATCCAGACAGACTGAATGCTTCTTAAGAGATACTGAGCATAATACAGATATATCATACAGACAGAGAGCACTTACTGGCTTCCTCTTAAGTAGCAAGTACTCAGTATGGAGAGGCTTTATGGCAGCTTGCTTTCTATACACATTTACAAACACATCTTGACTGTAAGAATGTTTCCAGAATGTGAATTGCTTGTAAATACTTGCTGAAAGATGTGTGTTAACTCGAAGGTTTCCAGGCCCGTGGGAGTAGTGGCTTCTTAACAGTATGCAGGATTAGACCTTAGCACCACTCATTTTTGCAAAGGTTTACAAACACTGATACAGTGAATATACCCTCCATGAAGTGGACCAGCGAATTATCTAACAGCTTTAATCCACAAACAACATTTTTGGAGGCAATCTCAGGGAGGAAGTTGGGATCTGCATAAGAACTCCACAACTCATAGGGATTCATCTGCGAGCTGTAAGCATGCATTAGCATCTCTGTACACTTATCATCAGTGTTGTCTATGTCAGCTTAACATATTTGAGAGAAGTGTAGCATCACTTGGTTTAGTGCCAAGGAAAGAAAAACAGTGATCCATACATATTAGGCATCACTCTGGCRAGACAGAGATGGAAAAAAATGGTGTCTTGATGCTGCTAGATGGTGCAGAAAGGTAAACCTGTTTCTAATATTTCTGTATGAATGGAGCAGATTCTTCTTCAAATATACCTATTGAACTAATTTAATTTCATTTGTAAAAATGCAGCTTTCCCTGCAATTGTCAGTGATATGATAAAGCTAATTAAGACATGCATGGTGTTAACAGTTTCATTAGAGGAGATAATATTGCACAAGAAAAATAAGAAATCATTATGATGAATGCCTCAACATTACATTACATGTTAATGAAGTGTAAATGATCTAATTATTTTTGAAAGAATACAGATTCGATTAAACTGTCGGAATTAAATTGGAAAGGACAGCCTATTGTACTTTTTATGTACAGACAAGTTAGCGTTAATTAGGCACAATCTACAGGAACAAATGAGGCACAACCCTCGGTGAACAATCATGTATCCRTTGCTCAAGGCAGGTTTCATAAAGAAATATATTAGGGGAAAAATTGTAAGTCAATTAAATACAGTGCTTTAGCAGTGGGAGGGAAAATGAGCAAAATCTCTGTTCCCTCCCCCTACATTTTGAGTGTTTATAATGCGATCWCTCTGCCAGTTCTGCTCCATCACTAATTTCATAAATACTAATTTTGCTGATGAGACATTTTGATTGGTTTGTTGTCTTCTCTCCACAAATGACTTTCTGGAGGCGGCCTCAATTTTGGCTAGAATCCTTTCTGTTTGGACTCTGCTCTCTGCTCTGACCTAAGGTAAGATAGGAACAAAAATGATGTTAAATGGCTGCTCAGGCTAGGAGGAAGACAGTACTCAACCACCACTTGACCTCATTGGGTTACTTCTGAGAGAGAGAGAGTTGGCACCTGAACTTTAGCAATCTGAAAATATCCTTCTTTTTTGGTACAAGATTAACAGCCACTAGCAAAATGTGCAGCAAAACATTTACCTGAGCTGTCACTCAGGGCCTGAATCAAACCTTAACTTATTTCATCTTTCTGTCATTTTTTTCACCATTTCAAGTGCCTAGACAGATACCCATGCCACTGGATATGTGGTATAAAAATGAWTTTTTTTGAGGGAAAAAATATACTTGCTTAGTTAAAGCTGACTCAAGAGACCTGGAGAATTCAGATGATGTCAGAGAACTTCCTGGCAATCTGGGGGTCTTATCTGAATGATGTTGAACTCACAGGTTTTCCAGCCTTGCGCAAWGAGGAAGAGATGCACAGAAATCTCCTCTTTGTTCTTCATCTTTTTAACTGGAGGGCAAATCTCCTGATATTTTTGTCAGTCAGCTACTCACCACAAACCCAACCAAACTGCCACAAAGGCCAAGCCTGTAAGGCCAAGCAAAGCCAGTCCTTACCACACAAAAATCTCATGTCACTGTATTTATTATTATGAGCACAACATGTAACCTTCGAATCTTCAGTGGCCTGTTCTTCCATTCCAGTTTGTCTTTCTATCCTAAATATATCCTGAATATATCCATGAATATATCCAAGCAGCTCCATGGCTATACCAACACACACTGCTTAAACTTTCAGACACACAGACTCCGGTGCTATATACTAACAGTTCCATTGTGTCCAGATTATTAAAAATAATTTTCTCTCTTAAACTTGCATAATGCAAGAGGTATGATGTGTTACAAAGTGGTCTGGGAACTTCATTTTAGAGATATGCATAAACCCTATCAACGAGCAATGTGGCTCTGGCTTTTCTTGCTCTGTCAAAGCTAGGATCCTCCACTTTACTGCACAGAGGCAGAACTGGCCTTGCTGCAGTAAAAATACTATGACACTATTGACTTTTTTCCATCTGTATTTAGTTATTCTATAAAATATTTTAGCACCTAAAAGCATAATCATGGATGAAAACTACAGACTGTGTAGCCGAAATATTTATTGGAACCCTCAGTGCTAGTACACGTAATCTGTGTCATAAAATATAAAATATGGTATTTTGCCAGTAGCTTATAAACACATTAAATAATCTCTTGTTCTCCCCAGCAGATTCATAGGATAATCAATTTCAGGTAATATTTATTAATCTTATGTGTTACATATTCACAACTCAGCTCTTTCAAATTTCTTTTGCCCATAATTATTTCCTCTCTCTGTTGTATATAACACAATAAAAAGCTATTCACACATGTCATAAAATTTGATATGCAATACTTAGCAACTATGTTATTTTCTACTCCTACTGAGTTCACCCAAAACCCATATTATCCATTTTCACTAATAGTAGAAAATAAAGTAGCATTGCAGAATTCAGATCAGGGGTTCAATTCTACCACTCAATACTTCAAGAAGGCCAAACAATCTSAATGCAATTGGTGACAAATAAGCAGCAAAACAAGGGTCAAATCTTGGATGCAAGGCAAATGCCAGGTAAGTAAGTGAGCCTTCCTCACAGCGGTACAGAGGTGACAAAAGTATCACAGGAGTAAGACCAGTGGCCTGTATTTGTTAGGAGTAAGGTGGATTTTCTCAATTTTTTTCTCATTCAGAATAATACAGAACTAAAGAGATATTTCACTGCCTACTAAATTGTAAGTGATCATCTGTGTCACCCATTTCTCAAACAGTGATATCATGCAGTCCTAAGAGTCATCATAAGATCGTGAGCGTTGATACTAAAAAMGTTTGATTTCTTTGTGCCCATTGCTCTAATAGAAATCTGTTTCTCATCTCATTCCTCTAATAATTATGCCACCTGCTAATTTCCATTGTAAATGTATTCATAAGTGGGATATGTCTATTGGTTGTATGTCAACATTATCTTAAAGCTTAAAGAACTTTTCCTCCTACCAGTGTTTACCTTTCTGATCCATTTGTGGAGACAGCCATTTCCCTACTCAGCTTTGTTTTGCCAGGTTAAACAGTCAGCCTTTCCTGTTTCTTTCCATTAGCAGAAATCTCCACTCTCCCAATTACAAGGTTATCATTCCCTGTAGAGGTTCTCCTTCTTTCTCCACAGACTCCCTCCTCCTCCCGCCTAGATCAGTCCCAGAGAATAAAAGCATAAAGCTCTAGAAGGCACCTGACATGCACACGGTGTATTTGACTTTGCATCAATTACTGTCATCATGCCTTACCAGTTAATGTACATGTAGCCTAAGGAATCCAAACTTCAAGAGAGATAACACTTCCTAGACTAACAAAGTTTCCAGGGTGTGGCTTTCTGCAAAACCCTTTTCAAGTTACCTAGTCCTCCCCATTATTCCCAGCAGAAGGAATGGAATTCACTGAACAAAAYGTAAACAAACAATTATTTACTGTGTATAATAACATATGTAATAAAAAAAAAGTTACTCAAAACTTTGCTGGATAATCACTTTTTTTGTCTTTCTCAACAATATGGAAGAACAACTTTCCATCTTGCAATATTTTCTGCATCAGCTTTTAAGAACCTCTTTAAATTTGATACGAACAATTTAGCTAATAAATATAATCCCAACTTTTGAAAATTTGCTGAGGGAGAATTCTGGAAGAACGGAAAGTCAGCTGCAAATAATTCAGAKACTTGGAAATTCAGTGACATTGAAGAATGTTGTTTTCATGCATAATAAGAGATATTTTTAAGAGATATTTTTAGCTAAATCACTGTTTATTTCCCTGCTTAAATTCAGTATTTTCTAGTATGGGAAAGCACATAGTTTGGGGTCRTATCTTATGCACAAACATTATGCACACAGAAATTGAGAGTGTAATGCATGCTTGTATACAATACATTAAAAAGAAAAAATCCATCAACGGTATGTTTTTCCTTTAGAAGTATCCAGGTAACTCAAATGATATCCACCAATGTAACAAAGAACTACTTCTTTTCCAGACTGAGCATAAAGTGTCATCATAAAGTACAACATACATTTTAAAGGGACTTAAAAGACCCCTATGAGACTAGTCTCCCAGTATATTCAACTGAATTTGTCCTTTTTAATAGCAATTAAAATTGCAGGTCCTAATATTTTAGCACTTGTTTAGCCAGTAACTCATCGCACAAAATCAGGTCCTGCTAGGAACCTATATCTTCTCTTACGTTTAAGAATTGTATTTTTAATTTAAAAACATTGCAAAGGTGATAAGAGACTTCCTCATTGTCAGAAAAGTATTATAGTGGAATACACAAATACATTGCAAGTATCAAATCAAAACTGCATTTCCCTGCAAACGCATGATATACATTTCAAGCAGGTTTACAAACATCTACACAAGCCTCATGTTTTTTTCATTCCAAGTAACTTTTTTTTTGCATCACTTGTTTATTCTAACACTTCCCATTAATGAAAATTGAATCCATAAGCACCGCTGATTATGTAAACAGAAATGTCAGATACTTAATGCATTGTAACGCAATTGATTAAACCATATGAATAATCTGCCCGTAGTAGGCTGTAGCAACCATCTCATTGGATGTGCATTAGTGTCCCACTTCCTTCTCGGTGTTTCTATTTTCCCTGCAGAAACAGCACAGCCACATTTTGCAGGAAACCAACCTGATTTCCCTCCCACATTTGTCAAAAGAACCAAACTCCTGCGGGCCCTTTGCTAGAGCGGACAATTTCAGGAGCTATAGTGACAATGAATAAAGAGGTCAAAGTACTTGACTGGATTTATGGTACATTAAGAGACTGCCGCAGCCATGCTTGTGGAATTAGGGCAGCCATTTAACTCAGCTACAGGGTCCAAGATCCCAAGGTGAACATTTTGTGGTGAGTTGCAAAGTGTCTACAAAATATCTCTGCAATCCGCATGCCGTAATCTTTCTCAGCTTGGAGGCTTCTAATAGGGTTAGTGGTACAAACGCTAATAAGATGATGGTCATATATGGTATGTATCTTGAATCCCTTGAGAGCTTTTTACTTATCTGTTACATGTTCTTGGAAGCTTAATTTTGAAATCCTCCATTGGGGTAATGATTCCCCATGAACTATGATTCTATTATATATACTCTGTAAGCTTTTAATATAGCAGTCTCCACATAAACAGATTTTCTCAATGGAAAACAGATTTATTTTTAACTGTATGACTTTTTATACTGTAATTTGATAACTATAATGCCAATAGGTTAATCATATTGATGAAGTAGACCCAGAGAGACTGTATTTAACACCGCTTACCCTGTGGAAAAGTAACCTGATTTACTGGGAACCTTTTCACCTTTAGTGGCAGGGGAATAACTGCTAGTTTGGCCCTGTGTTCAAACATAATTCCATAGGCTGGCATGTAACCCAAAGGCAATATTACTACTGAAGGATTGATCTGAATTAACAAGCTTTAAAAAGGGGGAGGGGAAAGGCAGCAGAAAGACAGAGAAAGAAAGAGACAGAGTGTGTGTTACCACAGGATGCTGCATACTTGATATTTCCTCTCTATATAAAGTTAACTTTAAGGGTGTTATTTGCGTAAACTATTTCTTTTATGAAACCAACATTTTGTTACCTACCTTCTAAGTTTCCTGAAGTTGCTTAATGGATATCAGTACAGATTTTTTTTTTCTTTCTGTAAAAAGAAATGAAATCTTAGTGCATACATGCAGACTAACAATTTCCATTCTATATCCAAAGGTGCAAGCAATTTCTTCTATATATTTGCCATGTATCTAAAGATTTTGCAAAGGTAAAACTGARAAAAARAGRCAACCTTCACTGCATCAGTTTACTSTGTCTCTCTGTATGAAGCCYCATATAGCAGAARTTGTTCTAAATATCGTACTGCYACTTTCCCACACTCACCAAACATGGTAAAAGGACCTGAAACAGCAGAAAAATGACAGTCACAAGTCTACAGAATTGCCACTAATGGAAACAGTATGGAATGGAATATCTGCCTCTTAGAAGGAAATCTTCTTCCCAAATACACTAATACTACTCTTTATCTAAGCTGGAATTCTTCTTGTATGCAGTCTACCTTTTTATCTCGCTGATAGTACAGCACTTAACACTGGATTTTCTGGTATCATCAGAATACTTGATTTTGTCAAATAATATTAAATGAACTAAAATAAAATCATGAGACTGTTCTAGATGAAAAGAAACAAAATTATTTTCTAGTAAGGCATCCAATTGCTTAAAAAAATCTTATTAAATTGTTCTCATATCTCTTAGTTGTCTCTTGTTTAAGAAACAAACAAAGAAAGAAACAATAGCCAAAGAATGTCACTTCAGAGACGCAGCAGTGGAGAGAAAAGGAGAACCTCCTAATGCTGGTGAACACTGGAACGTAGACAGTGCAGTGTCTGGCATGCAGTTGCATGGCAAACAGCATGGCTGGCTACTCAGCACCACACTGCTGCAATTTGCTCCAAGATTTTTAGAAGTAAGTAATATATATTGTCTTTCCTGTGCTGCACTCTGTTTCCCACAGGTTGCAGTGCTTTAGTTCGGGATTTTCTAAATATTCCAAGGGAAGGCAACCTGAACTGGAGCATAGGAAGAACAAAACTAATTACCTTTTGTAAGCAGGTGGGCAAGCAGTGGTTTATAGTGCTAAATGATGGGTTATTGCCATAGCTTAGATCTTGCTTTACTTGCTTCTTTTTTGCAGCCTTGAATTTCAGAGCCAGAGCACATGCTTGGGACTTCTGCAGCTCARTTGTTTCCTCAGTCTGCAGAACAAGACCGAGGAGCTGTGGGGGGCAGCATTGTCAAGTGCACCCACCAGTACTATCAATGTAATTTTTATTTCAACATAATTGAAATAAGACAATCATGACTCATTCAGTTCCATATAAGATATTGCAAAGGCAAAACAAATGCACAGAAATAGTAATAGCACTTGAGATTTAGACGAAAGAGGAAAGCTGATCTACTGCCAATACCTATGATAAAAACATAAATTTTGCAATATTTGGCAGTTTTTCAATAGCCTCAGTTATGGGAAAACATGAAAAGCTCTATTTTGCTCCATCTTTAGTAGCTTTGTAGATTTGTTATGGAAATGCACTTGGAAAATGGAAGTCCTAAAAGTCGATGCCAAGAGGCAAATAAGAGAATAAACAAGCAAATGTATTCATTTTCCCAAATTTTATTGTGATATCTTGCAGTTTTGAAAAGCCTCACTACTTCTGGATGTTTGAATGTTGACAAACATCCTGTAGGTAAAGAAAACAAGAGACAGGTCAAGCCAACAAAATGCTTCTGAGTATGACGCAGCATCTTAAGTACATGACTGCCCTGGACACCCTGCTCATGCATTTGGTATCCACAGTACCAAACACTACATATACACATGCAGAAAAACACCCCTAGGCCCAAGCAACTCGCTACTACTTAAGTGGATAACAACAACCTAACAGGTTAATGCAGCCAAAAACACAAGGGAAAACCGAAGTATTACCAAGAGAGTCTGGATGGCATAAACATCTGCAGTCACAACATGAATGTCAGGCTCTTAATTCTTTGAGTGTTGAAATTTAACACATGGATGTTAATCAGCTATGTTTTAATCACAATCATATCCTCTTCTCTAGATAGAAATAAAAAGTGGTTTATGAAAAATGTGTTCRCATGTGGATTTTGATACTTGTAACTCAAACTGATTTGAGCCCTTCATCAGTAGCTAGTAAAAAGAAGTGAGCGCTATGTGTGCCAGGTAACGAAGGACAATTAATTGTTTGTTTAATAAATAATAATATTTTTTTCCTAACCTTGCCTGAAACATATGAATTCTGATTCTTTTTAATGAATCAGTCAATGGGATACAAGTATGCAACATGACTTGATGGCTGATATATGAACATGGCTGATAATCTGGAACACACTGGCTTTCACTTCATGACACAGGCAAGGATTACTTCACACTTTTACTATTTGGTCTACAAATGCCCTTGCAAAATTCCCTAGTACTGCCTTGGTTCTTTGTCCATATCAGTTCCCAAGCCACAGAAAACATTAGGGCAAACAGTGCATCCCAAGGTGAAGCAAGGCCAATGCCAAGAAAATACTGAGTTTTTCAGGTGCTGTAGGGTGTACCTGAATTTCTTTTCAAGTATTCTTGAAAATTTTTCTGGCTTAGTGGCATAGTTTTAGCCAGCAAACCCTGTCCAGCTTCCAAGGCTACCTTAGTCTACTTCCCAAGTCTGCATGACTGAGTCTGCAAGGCTGAAGATGAATTTCCTTCTCTCCTGAGAGGATTTTCTACATGAGGGAGCATAAACTTTTTGTATTCTGATGATTTTTTTACTTAAAAAAAAAAAAAAGGAGTAACATCTGATAAACAGGTTCAGGAAGAACCTGCGTTAAATGGAGGGGGAATAGATCCTGAAGTGATGTTATTTTCAAAGATCCTCAGCTAGAAAAAGTGGACTGGCAATTGCAAACTTGGAGGAAAGAATAAAGTCTGTTTTAGGGTGAAAGGACAGAAATCTCCAGAGTCACTAGTTTTTAGAAATCTCTAGGGTCAACATCCATGTCCAGTTCTAAAAGGATGTTGACACGAGGCTGACGAGCATCAACTTTTGCTACTTTTAGAGAATACTTGGCCAGGCAGGCCTGCACTTAGCTATTACTTTTCATGATTCTCTAGACCTACAAAGGAGAGGAAAATACTTAAGCTGAATAGGAGGCTCATAGTGAAAAATTCACATGCAAAATTTGTGAAAATGCAAAATAATAGAAAAAAAGGAAATGTGCTCTCTTAAATTGGCCCATTCTTCCTGTGCTAATAGGTACCTGACAGTTGCTGTTCTTTAATAGTTTGCCAAACTATTTACAGTGAAATTAAAAATACTGAAAAATGCAATAATTTTGGATATCATTGCAAGTTTATGAAAATTTTCTTCTTGCTCCCCTCCCAAATTTAAAAAAAAATCAGAAATGAGTGTACTTACTAGCCTCACTACTGTACATACTTTGCAGTGCAGACTACTTGGCGGTCTAAAATGCAAAAGCTCATGAAATATAGTCCATAGTATTCCATGGTGCTTCATACAAATAAAAACAAAACCTTACTTTCATCGGCACTTTTGCCTCTCCACATAAAACAACCAAACATATTCTATCTTCTGGAGGGCAGGCAAGTCTGCTTCCTTAACTTGGCTCTATATGACATGTAGCTTGTTTACTGATGATGCAAGGATGTGGCATGGACACCCAACTGTTTCATGAAGGCTGGCAACCCTGTGAGATAAGGTGACGCTCAGAGAACAAGGCAATGTCACATCAAAATCTGTATATCAATGGCTGTTACTTTTCCAGTGTTCGGGACTGCTTTGCAAAGCTAATACCGGCGGTGTACATATAAATGGAAAAGGAGCAGGAGGAACTGATCTCTATGAAGAAAGTGTGCAGCCAGTGCAGAAAGGCCAGTAAAAAATCCCAGAAAAGATCCAAGTACAATTGATCTGAAAAAAAATTGTTAGTATAAGCCAATACTTCTATTGTGTAACTCAGAGTATAACTGAAGAAAGAAGATATTATGCTCTCCCTGAATAATTTTCATCCCATTCTCTCATCTAGCCTTTGATCTGAGACAAACAGCGTAGAGGCCTCAGCTTTGTACCATCTTCTTTCCACACCACAGATAGGTATAGACAGTTATATATAGGGCTCAGCTGACCTCATGGTAAACATTGATGTAGTTTGCTGGACCAGGCTGAGATCTGTCTTCGACATTTTATATAGTTGAAGAAGTGAGTTCATTATAAAGAATTCTGGAAAGTGCCTCAGGTATTACAGCACTTGGTGGTACAAGGACGGAGAAAGAAAAAAGCAAATCCCAGGCTCAATGTATTTTTAACTTCCTCACTAGTTTATGGAGATGAAGGTCTGCTTATTGCCATGACTGCTGTCGTGTTAATTGCATTTTCATTACAAACCACAACGTATCAGCAGTAATGCCCAGATCTTGGCATCTTGGGGTAAGGACAGGAATGGCAGTATTTTATCTTATCATCTTTGCTAGCAGGAGACACTTTATTTCCCCCAATCATAAAGGTACAGAAGGCAAGAATAACACTTAGTCAGGCAGCTTACTGCCTCAATCGTGGTTTTATTTTATTTATTATGAGTCATAAATGGCTCTTCAAAAGACCATTGCCATCACCTGTAGACATCTAGAACATTTTTTCTCAAGGATAATATTTACTGATAGCTTTTTTTTTATCAGAAATGTCACTAGAATAAAATAATTTTCCACCACAYGAGTTGGCTAAAATACAGGCATCATGACAGAAGCCAATAATTCAATGAAAGATATTGATGGTAACACACGCCGCTTTCCATTTTGAAAAGCAGCATCATTCTGTGAGGTGCATGAACAGCCCATCTATCATCCCTAGCACATTAGGGATCCCTGCTATGTCACAGAATCTCTTTTTGATGTGCTATCACCGTTGTTGGCTACATGGCAAATTACTATATTTAGTGTATTGCCTAACCAGAGCATCTGTTGCTGGTGTGACAACCAGGATGCTGCTTTCCTCTCTGTCCCTGCTCAATTTCAAGCTAAATATTTGGAGAGCACAAGCGGCCGAACAGAACAACTGTCCTGCATAACAACATGAGACTGGGAACACAAAGCCGCATAAGGACTGACCTGACATGTTCCACAAGTTAACACACACTTTTTTAACACGCCTTTTAATTTCCCACTCTGTTGCAGGTGTATCCGGCAGTGCAACCTGCAACATCTTACAAAGGCTTCTGGGCTACCCTGGAAGAGACAACCAKGCTTATGAGCACAGCATTTTTATTCTGCTGTTCTGCTTCTCTCTCTCTTTCTCTTCATTGCTAACTAGAGCTCTAGCTACCTGTTCTTGTCTTTGATTTGTGTTCTGGCATCCTTTCACTGAACCACTATCATCAGTTATTCTCACWTAGAAGAAGTGGCTACTTACTTATCTTAAACACTTAAATATGCTTATTTCAAAGGGAAGCATCTGTTCTGATTCAGGCAAAATGCTTCTGATTTATACGGACCTGTTGAGCTATGTTTGCCTTTACGCTCTTGTAAACACAAGCCTTAATCTTTCCTGCTCCCTCCCCAAGCCATAACCTTTCTAGCTGCTCAGCAAGTRCAACATCAGAGCCTCTGCCGCTCTTCTCCTTGGTCTGGCTGTTCTTCCAGCTCACCRGGCAAGCAGTGTCTCCCTGCTGGGCAGCACTGCCTCAGGAAAAGGCCAGTTCAGCATGGTGGAAAACTGTGGCCACAAAACACCCACAGGGAGGAACTGGCTTGTGTTTAGGCACAACAGAACTTCCTTCTTTCCCGTCTCAACATGTCCTTCATATTTGACTTGATTAGATCTGGCTGAATTATTTTCCAATAGTCAATTTTCAGAAAAGGTAAGAGTATTTTCAAAGATCTGTTTCTCGGCTAGGTGACATAATSCTCTTACTGAAAATGCTGCAAATAGTTTTGTGAAAGGTTAAGAAGAGAAACACCTCCTCAGAAAACATATGTATGAAGTTATTAGAAGGAAAACATTTCTTCATTCAATACTTATACAAAGATCTTGTTCTTTATTTGTTTCTATCTGTTCTTTTCTGCTGTTGGTAGGAAAAATATTTGTGTGGTGTTTTTAGAATGTAGATTTCGCTTCATCTGCTGAATACTTCAGCTCATTAAATTCTCAGAGGAATAAAGCTAGGAACATACCCTTAATATTTCTCTTTAGCTTTTTTGTACATTCTAATTTAAAAAAAGAAAGAAAGAAGGAAAGAAAAAAAAAAGAGGTGGCCTACATTGTTCAAACTCTAAGTCTCGTGGGAGCATCCCATGACTTCTTCCCTGGACAAACAGATGCAATKCCAGATTAGCAGTTGCAATCATTAAATTCAGTATGAAGAACATGTTCCAATGAAACTGCGCATTACTGGCTGGAATATATTTCAAACGTAGGTCTGCTGAAAACTGTACTATTGAGCACTTCAACTAGCACAAAGTCAAAACCTTCTAGGACATCAGAGATTGGAAAAGTAATCCTAAATCACTGCAGCATTTATTTATTTACTAAATGGAAACGAGAATGGGCAAGGTAACACAATCCTTATGCTCTGTGATGAGCCCCCCCCCAACTCCAGCTGAAGTCATCCAGAAGCTAAAGAGGCTTGGCACTTGATTAAATTGGACCCACAGTGAGAAAGGCACCAAATTACTGTTTCATCATTATTGACTCCCCAAAGAGTTACATTATAGTACATGTAGGGCATGGCTGATTGCTTCTCTTAGTCAACAGTCAAGGAACATACATATTATGAGGCACAGTTTGCCATCTATTAGCATGTTCAAAATCCTTTAGCAAGGCACAAGAATTTCCAAGATCTTTATTTTTTGGATGAGCAAGAATAGATATTTGAGAAACTCACTCTTCTCCTTTCTCAAATAAGTAACCTATGCTTGCTAGTTCTGATAGAAACGGAGCTGACTAGAAATATCACAACACAGATATTCAGTCMTTGAGAGAATAGGAGCTAAAGAGCTATTTCATTTGTGTGGTGTTTTACACATCATGGCACAGGTTTGTGTTTGTTTTCTCTCCCTGCCATGGCAGCACTGAAARAGCAACTGGAAAGATCCGATTGCTGACCTGGGCTAGACTTTGCCCATCTATGTGTAATRCAAGGTCATTCACTGTTGGTCAAAGAAGGAGAGAGCGTATTTGGCAGCCTATGTCATTGCTCCAGTGGTGCTGTGACCTTGGTGGTGGTTTGGAGTGGGGTTTGTTTTGTTTTTATTTGGGGGGGAAGTGAGGTAATGTTACTTCTAAATGAGCAAGAAGTATGAAGCATAACCTTCAGCAAGTAAGAGTTCTCTCAGTTTAGAAAAGGAGAACATGCAATAATTCAGATTTAGTCAGCAGACACAAAAACTTGTAGAATACTTCCTTAGATACTGATATTCCTTTCTCTCCTAATTTCTCTCTCATTCTGCATGCAGTTCAACACTCGAGGGTGGGGGGTGCAGCACAGGGAAAAGGAGGGAAAGGGCATAAGATACATGCCAGCAAGCCTGTATGCCCCAGAGCAGCAACCCTATTTTTTGTCTTTTCAAAGAAAAACTGGAAAAATTAGGTTCGGTTCTGACACAAGAGATACCAGCTGCCTGGAAGAAGGCATGAAAACMATACAAAGTCTAAGACACAAAGAAGTGGCTATATAGCTTTAATTTTTTAAGCACCRTGCTACTTATTTAGTAGTTAGGAAAAATCAGCTTATCTATGTATGAAGCCAAAGCTTCCTTCCTTCTGACTCCACAATCTAAACCGCACGCCTTTTAAACATACATTTTATTGCATTCGCAGCATAGGTCTCAGTTTCACCACCACTGACAGCAGTTCTGCCATGTTATTTCTGTAGGGCTTATTTGCATGACTGCAATGCCATGCTACTATAACTGCTTCAAGTTTAGAAGCTTGCCTTCTTTTCATCTCAGGTATTTTTCCCCTGCGTAGTTGTGATCTTTTCCCGCCGTTTACCCTTCCTGTGAAAACAGAGCATTTTCCTACCTCATTGKTTTTTTTGATACATTTATCAAAGATTGCAGGATGTTTATATTCTTCACCCTGTGCTGAACTAACACCTGTGTGAGAAGCTAATAGGGATGCAAAATTATTATTTATTTACACCGCTTTGGTTGCCTAGGTTCAGGAATGTTTTGGTCACTCTTTTGTTGGACAACAGGGAAATAGACAGTCGCTTACRTTGTCAGTTGTCCCCTCCAAACAACATCCATGTGAGGAAAGGGGTTTCAACACTGTGATTCTAGAAGCACTGCTCTTGCCAGGCCRTAACATTGCCAACACTCATCTTACAATTGAGCTATTAGAGGTCCCTCTGCATAGGAYATTTATGCCCATTCTATTCCTATTTGCCTTGTATCTACTTAAATCTTAAATAAGTAAAGTCRGATTTGACAAGAGTGAATATGAAAGACTTCTTGACCCCTAAATCCATCTCAATTTCCCAAAAAGCAACATTTCTGAGAAATCAGACTTCTCATTTTCATATGCTCAGTAGCACTTGAAAACCACCACTCTTTGGACTATTTCATTAATTTTCAAGCTTTTGCCCTGTAATTTCTTTGGGAGAGGAAGGAATAGGGAAACAGTGCAACCTCACGTGAATATTATTCATGTCATTATTTTTATAAGAGTACCTGTGTAGAAACCTGCCGTTTTGATAATATTATGATAGATGAAATACCATATGAGATAATAATACCTTAGAAAGTCTCCTGATACACACAGGGTGTTGACAACACTACTTTCACTGGATGTGCAGAAAGTGTCAGTATGTAAGTGTAATGTTAGCATTTTTCCAGTTCTTTCATCTGGGATGCTTGGACTCAAAGCACCAATTCAGAGAGTAGTGCCAGGCAGCAAATGGAAGCACAGTAAAACAATATAGAAACATGCCAAAGCTACATGTGATGCACAGCACTTCCGTACTGCATGGGTTATATAGCAGTGGTAATGGTCATGCTCTGAAATCATGCAATATAAGAAATTTACTTCCAGAAATTCCGAATGTAGTCGACAAAGCACCTGTTAAAGATTCAAGCTGCTACTCCAGATTATTGCTATTAGGAGTTGCAAAAGATTTATTGAGTTGTTTTAATTCTGCCTCTTCTCTCAGTTTCCTTTATCCTACTGGCTATTTCTTGTCCAGAAATTATCATTTTAAAGAAAGGCAAGACAGAATGTCAAGGTAAACACTAAGGACAATTTCCTGTTTTTGCAAAGGCTACAGACAGACTTATGGCACTGGAGACTAACAAGAAGTGGGAAATCAGCACCACTGCAGTCCGGATTGCAGATATCTGTCAGAAAAGGATACTTCTACAGACAGGGAAAAAACCAA